>JAJJMC010024127.1:1290067-1336049 GCA_023531435.1 Papaver californicum | reverse complement strand
GTGAACAGCTTCATAATACATTATGGGCATATCGCACAACAAGAAGACAATCCACTGGAGAGTCACCATTTCTTCTTACTTATGGAGCAGAAGCAGTTATTCTAACGGAAGTCATTTTACCCACAACAAGAACAGAAGCATGGGAGAAGAACTTGAACTCAGACCTAATGCTTGAAAAGTTGGATTACTTAGAAGAAAGAAGAGAAGTTACACTCAAAAAATGGAAAATTATCAAATAAGATTGACAAGAGAATACAATAAAAAAGTGAAGTTGCGGAACTTTTTGGAAGGAAAATACGTTCTACGGCAAATCCCAGAATACCAAAGGGATAAAAAAGTAGGAAAGTTTGCACCTACATGGGGAGGACCTTACATTATACAAAATATTGCGGGACAAGGATCATACCATTTGCATAATATGAATGGAGAAATCTTACGGCATCCTTGGAACGCGCAATATCTTAAACCATATTACCCATGACCAACAATGCAATCGTACAATAATTTGCGCTCATAATAGGTAAAGCAGATCAAATGCAATCTCTCTAGAAAGTCCATATGAATATCTATGACTATTGGATTTTTCGCCACAGAGATGCCTAACATGACATTAATCATTGTATCAGGTACTCTCCACTTCAGGAAGTGCTCACAACCTACAATGCAATTATACAATAATTTGGCTTCATACTAGGTAAAGCAGAAGAAATGTAATCTCTCTAGAAAGTCCATGTAAATGTTTATGAGTGTATGACTATTGGATATTTCGCTACAGAGATGCCTAACATGACATTAATTATTGTATCATGTACTCTCCATTTCAGGAGATGCTCTAGGGACCGCATCCTAATTTCCTCCTGGCCAGAAAGAAATTAGATATGCGCTACAACCCTCAAAGTAACTCAAGGTACAAAATTTCCTTGCGGTTAATCAATTCACACTCATTCAACGCACTAACAATCAATATATATATTCATAAATTTTTTTGCAGGGAAAAAAATACAAGGTAAAATGAAAGTGCAAATACAATTTAGAAGCAAGGAAGAACTAAGCAACAACAAAGAAAACTAAGATGCGGGAAGATTTGCTTCAAAAGGAGGATTCTCATGGACGTCTTTGCGCTTATAAATCTTGGAAAATCCATCGGCTTGTACTTTATCAAGAGTATTGTTGACCGCCTTTGCAATTAAAACTCGAGTTTCGTCCCTTAACCAAGAAATATAAGCATTTCTATTATCAAGCTCTTTCTTGTACTGATTTACTTCGGCTTCGGAATTTTGGACTTTCATTTTCCAAAAATTTATTTTCCCTCTCTCTGAAGATAAGTCCCGAACAAGGCTTTCATTCTTCAGAGTTTCATGCATCAATTTGTCCTCAGCTCCTTTAATTATAGAGGATAAAAGCTGTAGATGAGTGTGCGCTTCATTAGCCTTGATAGAGGCAAGCTCTAGCCGAGTTTGCGCTTCATTAGCCTTGATAGAAGCCATCTCCAGTTGCTTGTTGAGTTCTTCCATCCTAGTGTTTGCAGCACCAAGCTCTCCTTCAGCTTTTGCAGCTCTTGCGGCTGCATCTTTGAATTTATCTTTAAAACCTGAAACAAAAACAACAGGTTAATCAATGCGGGAATAATATTAAACTTCAAATATGCGGTAAAATAGTATACCTCTTGCGAGGGATTCAAACTCTGCTAATTCGAGAGTCATTGCATCTTTAGTAACATCAAGAAAATCATATTCTCTCGAAAGCTTATTATAATTGGCAGTGAGTTGTTGAAGATTTTGGCGACACTGATTTAACTCTGCTTCATTATTCCGCAATTGATTCAATTTAGATGTACACCTTTCTACTTATTTATGCAAACGGAAAATGTCACTCTCACGATGAAGAACGGAATCAGATAAATTACGGATTTTAACTTGAGCATCCGCAAGGGCTTTCCCTTTAGCATGAGCCTCTGAAGCTGAGTATTCTCTGTCTTTAATGAGCTGTGCTATGTACAAAGAAAACTGAGAATTGTGATGTGATCCGGAATGAGAGAATATCGCAAGGATATTCTGACGTTCTACACAGAGTTTGCGATTCTCTTCTTCCAATCTTTCAGATCGTGCCCGTGCCTCAAGAACGCAATCTTTAGTCCATGATAAACTAGCATCAAATTCCACTTTCTTGCGGATTTTCTCCCTATATAAAAGCCGATGCGTCGATTCTAATTCATTGTACTTCAATGTGACCAGATCATGACTATCGACAAGGTTGTTAAATCTTGTTTTGACCTCCACATTTTTATTATTGACTTTTACAACATGATTTGTCAAGCGCATAACTCTATGTCGCAGCTTAGTCACAAGGTATGAATCCCCCGCTGATCCCATAAAGTAATTCAGAAAAAAGTAAAATAAAATAAGAAAAATAATGAGAGGAAAAGTATAAAACCTTGATTTTGAAGATCACGCAATTGCTGACGAAGCGCGTCATTTTCCCGCTTCAAACCCGTAGCTTCTTTTTCTACAGTCCTAAATTGGGTCTCCATCATCATGGACCGCGCCTTGAAGAATTTATACGATATATGTGCGGCGTTTTGACCCCACACAAGCTGCATTTTACACAATTAAAGTTATAAATAAAAGTAAAAATAAGGCGAAATCGAAGGTTATTAAAAAATAAGAATACCTGCAAAAGATCTTGTTGCGGGAAAGAATATACTTCTCCATCCGCGAGCGCGATTGTCTCCGCAAGAGAAGAAGGTTGATTTATGTAGAAGGTGGGGTCGACGGGTTGACCTTGGCCCCTTATCCAGGCGTCTTTCACCATGTCATACGGTGCAGACCGCATGCACTCCCGCAAGTGAGAGACCGTAGGACTATCCGTTTCCACTGGAAAGGAATCGCTTGGAACAGATAAAATCTCCTTTGACATAAACCAACAGAAGGCTTCTTCTTCTTTAGCCAAGAGATTTGAATCTCCCGCAATTCCGTTGCCTTAATTCTTTTGTGGGATCTCTTTATTTGACTGCACTGCATCAGCAACAGCCATGCTTGCGACGTTAACTATTGTACGATCAGTTTATACCATAGTGTTTGCGGGCACACCACCCACTTCTCTAGTATCCGCTAAATCATCTGCTACCGCAGCATGTGCTCGCGCATCTTCTTCTACTGGAGTATTTCCAGGATCACCTTGAATAAGGCGATCCTCTTTATCAGTTGAATCGTCTTCACTTGTTGCAGCATTAAGTGGTTCATCAACTAATAAGGGAGAGAGTTGAAAAAGAAAAGAAGAATCAGAAACAACGATTTGATGCAAAAAATTGACCGCAACATCTGAAGTTTCCACTACAGCACCAACTTGTTCCGCAGATTCAAAATTTGTTATTTAAAGTGGTATGTTCTGCTCTTCTTCATGTCTTTCCAAAGTGGAGCTACCCTCACCTCTCAAAATTGGTTGATGAGGGAGAGAGTCTCGAATTTCTCCTTCCTCCCTGTCAGTAGAAGAACGGGGTGTACTCTTAGCTTTCTTCCGACCCTGTCAATATACCGCAAGAATTCATTAAATAAAATTTATAAGGATTATTAGAATTCATTAGGTTAAAACAATACCTTTTCTGCGGGAGTTGCGGCTTTGCGCTTGACTCCCGAGTCACCTTTTGCGCTTTCATCAGCTTGCGGCTATAGAAAGAAAAAAGAAATTAAAAAATGCTTAAAGCATGATATAAAAGGATAGAGGGAATTTTACGTATCATAGTGATAAGCGGAAAATTGAAACCAGTAAAATTAAACTGCCAAGCGCAGTAATTATCAAAACGCGTCAAAAGATTGTAAACCACGCTTTCTTGGACAAACCCGAAGATCCATGGACCTTCAATGACCAGAGGAGTGCGGTACCATTTAAAATCATGATCTTCGCGGATTTTTTCCTTTAAAGGAACCTGCGTCCCAGGAATGAATTTCAGCTTGGAGTTATCAATCTCTGATAGCAAACGGAATCCTTCACCACCTTTGCGGCCCGGACCAACACTCCATTTCTTATAATTCTTCGCAGCTATGTTATCCGCATATGTAGCATGGAAGTTTTCGACCGTGTAATGTTTTACGTTCCGCAGGATTGGGAATGTAACAAGTGAAGTTGGTTTTTCCCTGGCTTCGCATACTGCATTCATCCAACACACGCCACCAATTCCCGTTATATTGAGTAACGGATCGGCTAAACCATGCGGGGATTTGTTGCGGCTTGCGAGAACCTCAAATTTAAAAGGATTCTCACTCTGGTACAAAGGAAGTTGTAAGCCCGCATCCAATGCTCCCACAAGAATTAACAGCTTCATGTTGCTATACTTAAACCCTTCCATCATCTCCAATGAAATTTCATCTTCTTCATGATCATAGAAGGAAACTTTAAATTGCTGAAGATTGTGTTTCCTTTTAAATTCTTCAAGGTTCATCGACCTAAATCTCAAGCTTTCGTTTGACCGCTTATTCTTAAGAGCTGGATTGCTTGCCGCAGCAGGAACGTTTACGGACCTTGTTAAGTTAGAAGGATGACCTCTTGAACTATCAGATTCATCCACTCCTTTCTTCTTCGATACATTATAGCGAGATGACTTCCTAGTTAAATAATGATCATCCTGATGAGAAGCATCACCAGTAACTTTACCATCATTCTTCCCAGCCATTATAAATTTTTATCTATGCAGGAAAACAAGAAAAAATAAGTACACCATGATCAAAAGCAAAAATAAAACAGGAAAATCACAAAGCAGAAGAACAACAAGATGTTCATTAAATCAAAATGCAAACCAACCAACAATTTTCTGATAAAGGGAAAGAAAAGATCATGATAGAACAACCAGACATCAAAACTAAAATATCATCATTATCAACATTCAATAAACAGATGAACAAGAACATCATCAACATCATCATCATCATCATCAATATCACCATTCACTCCAACAAACAATAGATCGATAAATAAGAACATCATCAACATGAACATCATCACTGATTACTCAAAAAAAGATTCAGTTAAAAAGATGAACAAATACATGAAGGAAAAAGTTAAGAGGATTACCAGTAACGAAGTGAAAGACAGAAGAAAATATGATGATTGGATGAACAGAAAATTTTGATCCCGATGCAAGAATCCTAACTCACAAAAGTTTGGGAGAATGAAAAGGCACAGAGGAATCTTTGAAAAGTTCAGGAGAATGAAAAACACAAAAACTTTAAGAAGAAGAAGACAAAGGATATAAAAAATGAAATGAGGAGTGTGACTAACATTAAATAGGAGAAGAATGAAACAGACGAACCGTCGAAAACTGAAAGAGAGAGAAACTTTATCAGATACTTAATTTCCTCGAAACCGTCAACTGACAAAAACGTGGGAAGAAAAGTGACTGCTAGCGTAAAAATCGGGAAAAAGTAAAGTTAAATGTGAGAAGAAAAGTTATCGCAAGCGTGAAAGTCGGAAAGGTAATAATTATTTTTTCTTTTTTAAAATTTTTACCATATGTTAAAATTCAAAAGAAAAAATGGGCAAATTGTGAGGGTATAAAATCCCAAACTACACGTGGACCAATACAACGGAAGAAACATCAGGTTACAATAAAACGAGAAACACTGAAACAAAGCTTTATAAGAAGTACTGAAACAGACAGCTTGTTGCATGATCGACACGTGGGCTGCGGGAAAGTATGACACACTGCTCAAAATAGATAGCTTTTATGTTTCACTGACACATAAGTTGCGGGAAAGCATGACACAATAAAGGAAACTGACAAGCATCGATGCATGAGAGACACGTTTCAACTGTACAGGCTGTGGAACAAAAGAAACTAAAGCATGATAAATCATATTCAACGGCCACATGTCAGACATGCCATGATTCTAATAAGGCCGCAAGGTTCATCCATATCCAAAACAACAATTTGAGTTAAAATCCGCAGAAGAGTTGCGGGATATCAAGCGAGAAACTAAATGAAATGGGAAATACGCAATGCTAAGTCTTGCGGGATTACATTTTGCTCCAGAGGATGGATAAGAACAAATAGGTGGAAAGGTAAATTGGGGGACCCATCAAATTGGTTATAAATACCAAGCTCATAAACAGGAAGAAGGACTGGAAAATCTTTAGAAAAATTGGACATAAGCATAGGATCAGAGCTAAGAGTTTAGGTATGAGATTTGTGTAAAGTTTTAGTTCAATTGTTCTTTGGTTAACATGATTATAATTTTATAGAATATCATCTTTCTGTAATATATGATGATGATGAATAAGAATGATATAAATCTTTACTACCCGTGGATGTAGACAATTTGATTGTCGAACCACGTTAAATACTTGTGTCAATCCATTTCTTGTTTTGATTGATTATCATGTTCTAAGTGTTAATATAAGTTGATTTTATTATAAGATATCAAACTTCACTATGTTCCAAATTTTATTGGTTGTGATCCAAAAACCCAGATTACAGAACCCATGACATTTAGGTTGTTATACAATACTTTAACCATTGTGCTATATAATATATATGTTTTTTTATCATATTTTCTATGTAGTATTGTGTGCAATAGCTCTTTTCATATGATTTTAAGTAGTCGAATTTCAAATGTTGAATTAGTATCTTAAAAAATAAAATTATATATAAATATATATCGTTTCGAATTATTTTTAAATCACAAATTGGTATACTACTCATATATTTATCAAATTCCGAATTGCTAATTAAGATCCACCCTAGACGGACTGGTATCTCAGTCACAAACGTTAAAAAGTTGTTTGAAACTCTTGTATCATTTAGCAAAGCAGATTCTCTTGGGTGGTGATCTTTTGTTTGTTAAGTAGTGGTGGCAGTACATGCCAGAAACAAATGCGTCGGTGTAATTAAAAGTCCACCTCGTGAGTTCACGTGCTATTTCTCCAATTGCAAAACTTGATATAATATATCCGTAAAAGATAAAGACAAAAGAAGGGAAGTTCCTTAGCCCAAAGTCTTGAAAGTTGAAATCAAAGGATTCAAAGAATATTACTCAACTAAACAACAAACAACTTGACGTAGCATTGCTTTCTTTTTCCTGTCCTTTTTTGCTGAGACAGCGTACTTGAGGAGTTATAAACTCAATATTTGTCTTCTTCTGATGTGCTTCCACCGGTGGATAAACCGAGTTCAAATTTTGCCACGACCAAATTTGTTTACAAAAAGTGTTAGGTACGTGACTCGCGGTAACACTGCACTATGTCTACATGCTTCTAGATGTGCTATCACTGGTTTGGAGTAATCTATGATAGAATTTTATGGATATAAAATAATAACTGATTTAAATAACTCTGAATTAGATATATACGATCTGAGTTTGATCTTAAATTAAATATTAAAAAAAATAGAAAAATAAATGGTCGACTCAGAACGAGTGAGATCCAATCAAACATGATATTAGTGTGTTATATTTGGTAGTCGCACTTTAGGTTAAAGCGTTCAAATATGTTTAGGTTGAGCCGTTTCAACTGCTTGGATTTTCTTTATTTTTCATATTGTTCATTCTAAATTTAAGTTACGATTTATCAGAATTATTAACTACGGTGAGAGGCCGACAGAAAAGTCAAAAATAATAATTTTACAACACTTCTTTAGTTAGGATTTGTGATATGCATTCCAAACTGACTGCAGTCTTCAAAATGTGAAAAACCAATACTCATCCATGGATGATGGACCCTTTCTCAATCCACGGGTGATCCGTTTTTCTAGATAAATTATAATAATTATCATCAGTCCAACAAAAGAAATAAAAAAAAACAATCTCAAATTGATCAAATTCTAAAAATTATAATCTTAAGAAAGCTTTTTTAATTGAACAAAGATTATACAGAAATTGATCGATTCCTTCCAATCCAATGGAGTATTTGAAAAAAAAAAATTAACTGATAATTTATTCATTTGATTATCTTTAATTGAGATTGATGATCAATTTAACCGATTATCTCAAATTTTATCTCAAATTCTAGGAATTATAAATTTATTTTGATTTTCTTATACATTTGTTATGTAAACTCAAATTGATTTTCTTGTCCATTTGTTAAGAAGTAAATAGCTAGCAACTATAGAGAATCATTTAAAGCTTATATTGTTGAGTTCGGAATTAGAACCTCTAACCCACCCAACTTTAAGACCGTTCCTAGCAGATCAAAACCGCTCGTTCACTAAAAAATGGAACCAAGATTTAAAGGGAACTGATTTATATACTTATCCATGGACGGTTTCAGTGTCATCAATTTAGACGGTTCATCTATATTTTTGTTTCTATTTTTGTTTCTGCCAACTTCTAAAGTTGGGTCTGGAGAAGGCTATAGAACCAAGTTTTGAGGCGGTACATGAATGACTAGTAAGTATTACATATGCCAGGTGGAAAAACTTGCACACGCCAGGTGGTCAGCATCATATTTTGTGGATGAACTGTCTCGACGCATGGCACACTATACCGGACACTTGTTCAAACATTAGCATCCTACTTTGCATAACTCTTACCTCGTCCTACTAAATCCCAGATATACCAAAACTGATTAGCCAAATTATAATCAAACATGTATCTACATTCATATTAACTAGTAAGAAAATTAAGGAAACCCAAAAGAAGAAATTAAGCAAAAACTAAGACACTTAAAACTTACACCAACACTACCAAGGAGAACCCTCATTAGAAGAAGAGGAGGAAGAAGAAGAAGAAGAAGAAGAGGAAGAAGAAGATGCCATTTTCTCACTAATACTACCAAGAGACTTAAGATTACACCTAATTATTGTGTCAACAAATAATCTTGTGTCTTCTGCAGTATTTCCATCTGGTATATCAACCACATAAGATTGAATCACAACCGTTGATTTATTCCCAAAAACATCATCCTCACTGCTGCTATCATCTGCTTGATGATCATTATTACTGATTTCGTGAAGTGTGATGATAGACTTATAATTATTAAGCCTATGATCACCACCAATAATACTAACACACATCACATGGTTTTCATGATCAACTGAATCTAACCTTTCAGTACTTGATGTAGCTGGTAATCCTGATACAAGACGGACTTCACGTATACTGCCACTACGGCATCCATCGCCTCTAATAATTCTACAACTTCTTACAAATCTTTTGTAAATTTGTGGTTGATCAAAACGACTAACTAGTGACCAAACTAAGCCTAATGGTGCATCAATGATTTGACTTAGACACGAACAACACTGGGTTGATGTTGATGATAACTCATGGTTATGATAACGACTAAACATTTCTACTGTCTTAGGATTTGTATCATCAAGTTGTTGTGTAGAGTTTGAAGGATATTGTGAGTAAAACATCTTCACCGGGTTTTGTTGGTTGATGAAAGTGGAAGTGTTACTAGGTTTGAGAGAAAAAGAGTGATGATGTTGATAACTAGGGATATGGTGGGTTTATATAGAGACTTGAGTTAGTAAAGATCTGAAAGATAAGTCTGAACTAAAGAGATCTGTAACTACTTACATTTACTTTGGAAGGGTTGTCGTTTTGTGTGCAAAATTGGATTCTAGCTTTGTCTCTCCACTTCTACAACATGAGCAGCTCCACAACTGAAATAATCCTAACGTATCGTTGCAGCATACACTCTTAGACAAAAGAAAACTGCAAGGAGAAAGAAAACGATCGAATAAGTTAATAGTACCGGTTTCGCATGTAAATTTACAATAGAAAAAGAAGAAGTAACACACAGAGACAAATTACTTGGTTCAGAGTGTAGAGACATCAGCCTTCACTTTGCAACAGTCTTTGCATCTCCAAAATCTCAACAATGATTTTTTTTATTTTAATAACTGCAGCATCAACAATAAGGTTACAGTGGATAAGTAATTTGATTGTCTAATAAACTTTATATTCCAGGAAAAAAATTAATATCATTTTTTTCATTTTAATCTACAAATAGATAAAATTAAAAAAATGATAATAATTTTTTTTTTTAAAACAAAAATAATATTAAATATCATGATTCATATTACAATATTTATCTGTATTATAAAACGATTATATCTAATGAAATGTTTTACACGTTGTAAGAAACAATTTCACAATGTTCATTCTTCATTGCTGAAATGCTGTTGGAAAAGATAACTATCTAAAGAAAGAATACCTAATATTGAGGAGGCAGGTCTAGAAATTTATGTATCAGTATATGCGGTTCTAAGGTATGCAGGCGGTGAGAATTAGCCAAAGAACGTAAGCAAGAATTTAAGCATTCGTATTAGCATCATATGTCAAATTCAAAGAGTAAAACTCCAATGAATAGAGAATAGGGAAAACACACGTCATGGCAACATCACACTCTTTGGCATCAATAGTACCTTGAGTAAGTCGAACAAAAATAATTAGTTTAAGCCAATTAATAGTAACACATAAGTTTATCTTATTAAAAGGATCAATCCTACATACTAGATTCATCTGTATCAAATAGCTCCAATGCTTCCCTTATCACCTGCCTCTTATTATGACAACCCATGTTGACAACCTTCAGGTTTATATTTCCTCATAAACACCCTTCTTCTATGAAATGTCAACCGCTACCACAACTCTGAAAAAATCTTCTGCTGCAGAGCCGACACCACACGTTTATATTTTTTATGCAGACACATAACAAAATCCAGAAAACGGCAAAACTACTCTTGTAACCTGGGAATAAGCGGCATCAAAATATGTCACGTGACAACCTGATTTAGGAGAAAACATAAGGCTAAATCTGATGGTGACACATCAGCAAAAAGATCCTCTATAAAGAAATATTGATATATATATAATCAAAATAAAAAATCTTAACTTGATTTAATTGGATCGGTTCTCGAGAAATTAATCCGCTAAGGACATCCACAATCACACGATTAATCAAACATGTTATATAGATATTTGTAATTCTAGTTGCGGTTTAATCCAATGTTTCGGTTTTCGGGTAATCTATTTGGTTTACGTTAATTCATTTGAACGATCAATGTACACCGCTACTATGGTTCGAAATTAAAAGCCATGTATACCCTATTTATGATTAGCCATCTTGTTATGATCGGAACCTATAATCTATAAAATATATAAAATATAGCGACCATTATACTTTGAAAATGAAGATCCCAATGAATAAAGTACATTAATTATTCAGTACCAATATCTTTCTCTTTTTCCAAAACCGAAGGAAAAAGAAAAGACTACTTCTCCACCGTTTTAGATTCTTGATTTGATTTGATTTTTCTGATTTTCTGAGAAGGTCAAAGTTAGGTTTTTTAATTTGGATAGTTTTTAATAAGATAAATTGTTATTCCATCAATTTTTAGGGTTTTTAATTATTTTTTTCTTATATGTTTGATGGCTAATCTATGTTATCTAGATTTGTTTTATAATAGCCTGTTTTTTAATGGTGCTGCAAAGTGTGCGGTTAGTTTGTGTGAGTGTTGTGTGTGAATGTGCCATACACACGAGTGTGCGGTCGAGAGAGTGTTTGGGTTGAGTATATATACTCAACAGAGTCCTGTAAACAAATATCTTTCTCTAAGTCAATTCTTGATCAAATCGTCTGCAATAAAATATAGAATTAATATAATTCTATCATGGTATCAGAGCATTAGTCTCAGATTTTTTTCTGAGGGAATCGATCCTACTTCATCACAATGATTCTTCTTTTCTTCATCAATGTCTTCATCTCATCTGTTTTCATGGCAGCACCGAGTTCTTGAAGAAAGATGGAGTTCTTGAAGTGAAGTTTTGTTCTGAAGTTTGATTTGATCCTGATGCTTTGCTGCAACGTCTTCAAACAGGATTAAGCATGTATTTTGAATCTAAAATTCGGTTTTAGTCCTTGAGCTCTTGATTATTTTGGTTTTTCAGTTCTGAGAAATTGAATCTGGAAGTCTCTACCTCAACAGCTAACATCTGAATCTCTGCTGGTAATCTCTATCTTAATCTCTAGGTTACTTTAGATTTAATCTCATGTGTTTGATTTCCATGCCACTACTTCAACAACATCCAGTTTCATCTTCAACCAAAGATTTATATCATAATTAGGTTGTTTTTCCATCTAATTTCTCAATCAAAATCTATTGTTCTTGTTTCCTGATGCCGAAAGGGTCTGAGCATGTTCTAGTCTGCTACACCAAGGTCTAGTTAGGCGAAAACTTAATGTTGTTCCACTCAATTGGATTCAGAAGTAGATTGAGAGTTTGTGGGTGAAAATGATACTGCACATAGTGCCTAATGGTTCATTCTTCATACTTCCAATCTCAAATCTTATTTCAAGGCAGTCCTCACTGCAGTGTTGAAGTGTTTTGCGATTTCTAATGATGTTTCTTTGTTTGGATTTTGAATTGGAGTTGGTGTGTGTACTGGCATACATTTTGAAGTTCTCTTTGTTGAGTTTGTATATACTCAGTATACACCCTGGTGTTCATTTCTATCTTTGTTAGGTCTTTCATTTTTTAGTTCAAAATAAAGGATACAATTCTTGAATCAATTCTTGTTTGGTGAATAATAAATTCTGAATTTCAGATTTGTTTGAATGAATTGTTCAAGCATTTACAAATCTGTTCTTGTTAGTTAGTCAGATTTTTCTTGGGACACAAAATCAAGACTTTGTGTGAAATGTGTGTGCTGTAAGGCTTTGTAGGCTGCTCGTATTGCTTGCAACAAGTACATAACCAAGTTTGCTAGCAAAGATACTTTCCATTTGAGAGTTAGTGTTCAACTGTTGCACAAATGGTAAAAATTCTCACAGAAGCCAAGGCACTGCTGGTTCCTGTCACCAGTCAGTTTTTGAAGGTTGTCGTCAGCTTTTATGAGACAATTTCTAAATTTGGCTCAATATTCTTTCTTCTTGTTCAAGTTGTTCTCTTGCTGGATTTTGTTCATGGATGGAACGACAACTGGGTTAATAAGGATGAACAGTTCTGGTACATTGTTCTATTTGTTGTCTCACTTGTTTGCTACGTGGCACCGTTCTACTTCTCGGGACTGTTCTTCCATTTCTTTACTCCATCTGGGCACGATTGTGGGCTCAATACCTTTTTTATTGTTCTCACACTGATCTGTGTGTTTGTGTTTGGAATCGTTGCTTTGCACCCAGCGGTGACTGGAAGTTTGTTACCTGCTTCTTTTATATCTGTGTACTGCACATACCTATGCTACTCTGGGCTTGCAAGTGAACCTTGGTATTATGAATGCAACGGCCTTCACAATCATTCCAAATCTTTCTCTATTGGTTCACTTACTTTGGGACTCCTTACAACAATTTTTTCTGTTGTTTACTTTGATAACAGAACCTCATGCATCAACCTTCAATCTGGTGTCATTTTCTTTATTGTCCTTTTTGGTCTTGGTTTGTCTTGGTCAGCATCTGTCAAGAAGTCAGAGGTTTTTCATTGTTGCTTTGGCGCTTCTTTCAGCTGGAGCTATAATTCTGCCATTGATTGTCTTACTTTTGGGTACAACACTATTTTTGTTTCAACAGTTGGCTGGGATAAATTCAGTGGTGTATTATTCTACATATGTTTTTCGCAGTGGTGGAATTGCATCAGATGTTATTGCGAGTGATATTGTTGGTGCATCCAATGTCTTTGGAACAGCTATAGCATCCTCTTTGATGGAAAAACAAGGAAGAAAAATTCTTCTAATTACAAACTTCTCTGGAATGGTTGTTTCCATGTTGCTCCTCTCTTTGTCTTTCTCCTGGAAGGTTTTGGCACAATATTCTGGCAGCCTTGCCGTTATTGGAACTGTCAAGAAATTTGGGCTGACTGATATTTGCTGTTATGGAACAGTGGTGGATGCTGCTGCTGCAGGTCTTCCCGCTGCAAAAAGGGCTGATTTAGTGGTCTCCGATACTCGCGACTTTGTTATCCAGTGCAGCAATACAAGATTCTCTTCAGGTCGGCTTGATGGTCTTCAACAACTGTTCCTAGCCGCTCACTTTTCTGTGTTGCCTCTTATGCTCTAATATGTTCAGCTGTTGCTATTTCAACTGCCTGACCTTTCCTAGTTGTGTGAGTGAGAAGTGTGTGGTTAGTTTGTGTGCAATATCAAGTAGTTTTCATACGACTTGGGATTGAGGGAGGGTATTAGCATACACAATGTGAGTGAGAAGTGTGCGGTTAGTTTGTGTGAGTGTTGTGTGTGAATGTGCCATACACACGAGTGTGTGGTCGAGAGAGTGTTTTGGTTGAGTATATATACTCAACAGAGTCCTGTAAACAAATATCTTTCTCTAAATCAATTCTTGATCAAATCGTCTGCAATACAATGTAGAATTCGTTTAATTCTATCACTGCATTGTTATCACATATGTTTTGGAAGAATCTACTTCAACAAATAAGATCATATCGATTGTGATCATATCGATTGTGATCATATCAATTTGGACATATAATTTTATTTATATGGAAATCTCTAACATACATGAAGTTGATGATTAAGAGATAATTAGGAATCAAAATGGTTTGTTACCATTAAGAGGATGTCAATTTCTTCAAACAGAATATAAAATTTTAGAACAATTTTCGTTTATGTAAGTCTTAAAATTTGTAAATATAGTATAATTTATCTTTCTCCGTTTACTGATATAATTAATTATAATGTAAGCGCATTATTTATATACCCCTGACTTTTTTTTCCTTTATAAAAATACTCTCGAGACCATAAATTTTAAGTTTTAGTAAAACTTAACTAGTACTTGTTTGAAGCATGAAACTGAACTAGTATTTTCTTAGCGTGTGCAAAATATCAAATCGACCTCTAAATTTTAATATAATATTATATATGAACCAAAAATTATACTCTAAAATCTTAAATATTGGGTTTTAATGTTAGCGGTTTTTAATTAGAAAATTTAGTTAGATTAAGAAATTAAATTATATTATAAAACACAGTTATGGAAAACCCAAGGTTAGCCGTGTTTAGAATTAGCTAGTGTTTTGTTGCTCAGGTCAAATTAGCCGGAGCCTACGACCCCGGCCATACGCCTTAAGTTCCTTTAAAAATTAATATTTGGTTTGTATAGATATGGTAGAGGGGTACATCCAACCCTTGTTTGTCTATTAGTCCCCAGCTATTTGCTATTAATATTAGCGACTTAATTAGGAAATTAAATTAGATTAAGAAATCTAATTATATTGGAAAATTTAATTGTGGCAAACCTAAGCTTAGACGTGTTTAGGATTCGTGGCTAGATATTATCCGGACCTACGCCACGGGAGTTGAGCCTATAGATTAGTCGGGGCGTACGGCCTCAGTGTTGTATCGGTCGGGTCAAATGAGCCTAGACCTACGGCTCCGGTCGCGCCTCTTAAATTCTTTTAGAAATTAATATTTGGTATTAAAATTAACTGATTCTAATTAAAAAATTAAGTTAGATTAAAAAATCTAGTTATATCAAAAAGCAATACCGTTGACATTGCTTAGGGCCACCCCTGACTTGGTCATTTAAATGAACAAATGGAATGCTCTTTATAGTTAAAAAAAAAAAAAGTAACCTCACCTTGTTTAGGAGTGATGCAAGTTTGTTGTGTTCTTGAATCATAATAAGAGCCCAGGAAACAACCTGACCTTCTTTGTAAGTCGGGTTTCAAGGTTGGTTTAAAGCACACATGCATGAACCTCTAAGAATAAGCTAATGTAACTTCCTTCTCATTCTATCTTCATTTAGTAACCACTTAGTAATACAGTGGATTCCTATCGCCTTCTCTATATACATAGAAGAGACTTCAATTATCTAGTAGTATCTTAGTAAGCGTGACTTTGGTAGTTTGCTTTGCCCATGTCCTCACACTCCTCCAAGTTCATCCTTTAACTAAAATTCTAAACCCTTTGAGAATCCTACTTCCATAGTAATTATTTGCGTATGCTAGTCGTGGGTCTTCTTGAGTAGCTTTTGATAATACCATTCAATTGATCATAAACATAAGGAACCTATAGAGTTCTGAAACATGTGGCTGCACAAATAATCGTATTTAACACTATGATAGAATCTTCTTGGAGTAAATTAGATTTCTGCCTATGTGCGAAAGTTATGAATATTACTTTAAGATAGCATTACACTTCTGTCCAACTGTTTATCCACATGATTTTTCTTTTTCCCTTATTCTATGGACAAATCCTAAACGTGACCAACAGTTTTTTAGAAAATTTATTTGAGAAACTTGTTGGTTGGTCCAAAAAACCCGGATCCGTTTAATCTATGGTCCATCCAGAAAAACATTTAACCGGAGGTCTAAAAAATTTTTAAAAACATAAAATTATCTTTCTGTCCATTACAACTCACGTGTGAATAAATCACGTTTTTCCCTACTCTTCATTATTTCTTCTTCTTCGTCCAGAAAAGAGTTTTCTCTCTACGGTATACCTAAATCCTTCTCATCCTCTGTTAACTTATTTCTCCTAATATTGAAGTGATCCTCCTAATCAATCGTCAACAAAATCGAAGATAATCAACGAGAAAAACCTAGATTCGCTGAAATTATTACAAAAATTCATTGAAACCATCACAATATCTATTGAGAAACCCAGATCTAAACAAAAGAAATGTTGGGAACAAGAAGAAAAGATCAAAAAATCGGACAACTAGAATAATAGAAGAAGAGATCACTCCCAAAATCAGTAAAACAAATTTATTTTAAAGAATTAGTCATAAATGTTTTTTTTTCACGAATGTTTTTCAATTTTATTTCTCACACGGTGATCCTACAATATATATCTCATATTACTCAGTACATATCCGACAATACATATCTTACTCAGTGTACTGAGCAAAAACCTAGTTCACGTTAATATACAATATATATCACTATCTACTGGCTAAAAACATAATTCATATTTTTAAAACAGTACATATCAATATGTAATGAAGGAAAAAGTGTATGATCCCATTAAAACGGAAAAACCTAAATGAAAATACAAAAAAAAAAACAGATTTGTATACCAAAAATTCAACAACAAAAACGAAATTGAATACCAAAAATTCATCAACAAAAACAGTTCTGAAATACCAAAAATCATCAACGAAAAACGAAATCAAAATCAAAATCATCAACAAAAACATATCTTTTTCCATATCATACTCCTTCACCAAAATTGAAGAAATCAATTAGTAGAAGAAGAAAATAGTATTCCTGCACCACCAACAAAAGAGAAGAAGAAAAGAAGTAGTAGAAGAACAAAAGAAGAAGAAGATTTATATTAGTCGCCAAAAACAGTACATATTTATGCTTCAAACATATTGATATGTACTGAAGGAAAAATTATATGATCCCACATTACATATTGCTCCAACAATACTTATTGATATGTACTGAAGGAAAATATGATAGGTATTGAAGAAAAATGTATATGACCCTACAGTACATATTGATATATACTGGAGGAAAATATGTACTGAAGGAAATAGAGTAGATGACCCAACAGTACATATTGATCAAACTGTATATATTGATATGTACTAAAGAAAATATGTACATATTGAAATAAACAACCTTTAATCATAAAAAAAAAAGTAAATAGCACTAACCCGAAACATAAAAGAGGAGTAATCATCATCTTAATCGACTAAATCACATGTTTGAATAGACCAGCCTTCATCATCCAACATTGAATATCAAATCAACATGAAGAAGATTAAAAAGTTTGAACAAAACCCAAAAATTGATGAATTTGTATCTCCTCCTCTTCCTTCTTCTTCTTCTTCTTCTTCTTCTTCTTCTTCACCGAAATCTTTTTCTTCTCCTTCCAAACACAAAAAATAAAAACCAAGAAGAACGAAGAAGAAAACCCACTCTATTTCTCTTTCTCTCCTTCTCTCTTCGGGTGTCTGTGTATTGTAGACGGAAGGGTGATTTTGGAATTAAGAGTAAAACATAATATACATCACACGTTTAATGGACTAGCAAATAAAAAGATTAGTCCAAAAACAAGTTTTTTGACTAGCGAGTAAATTGGGTTGGGCGGGTGGACTACACGTTAATCGGGTCATCAAAACTGGATTAACCAGTAATTCCTAGAATCTATTTCTCCTCGCTGCATATGTCAGTTTTACATCTCGAGGAAAAGGTTTCTTGTCCGCCTTGCAAACTTGTAATACGTGATTTTTGCAGGAAAATTGCGTAGATTCGCGTGCAGCGATAGTTGTAGTCTAGTTGTATGTTTTGGATTGATGGTTAGATTAGGGTTATTTTTGTCCCGGGCTACAGTATAATCTCTACCGTTTAAAAAATAATAAAATCTTGGTCGTAGATTTAAGGATTCGACGGACGGATATACACTTTGATTTTATATGTTCGATCCAACGAACAACTATATATCTCACGAACTATCGATCCTGGTCGTAGGATGGATGAAATCAAGAATCGAAAATATCCCAAAACAAATGCCTTGTTCCCTTATAATATATATATAATTATACTATAGCAATTGATATGTAGTATATAATTATTTATGATACGTATGGAAAGTGCATGCCATTATGGTTTCTCATATCTTCTTGAGGGATTTCGATTTCGTTTAATCTTTCATTCAACCTTTTACGTTCGTGATATCAAATATTTCAGAATTCGATGTTAAATTTAAGATTATTATTTCTTTTATGGAAGTATCTTATCTTCTCGGAGAGTATCAAACAAAATGGTGATAAACCATTAGAAGATTTTAATTCCCCCGTTGATTTATATATATTTGGTGTCAAATTTTTTTTTCGATTTCTTTTGGTTCAAGATTACTATAATGTATTTCGATATATGGATGTAATTGATTATTATGTAATTATATTTTATTTTTAATAAAATTAAGGGTTTTTATGCTCTTATTTTTTCAATACATATATATATATATAGATATAGATATAGATATGCGTCCGTTGTATAATAGACTTAGAGTTTAAATAATGTCAAACCAATATAAAATTACTGAGTTAAATATTCTGGCATGACACTAGTTCTGACTTCTGATTGCACTCACAAAGATAAGTCAATTTTCTGGTTGTTTATTTCCCTCTTCATGACCATTCTGGTAAAGCGTTCATCACTTTCCATAAACTAATCACGAAGATGGACATATATGATTACAGACTCTTCGTCTTTAAGAAAATAACATATTGGGTGGAGAAAGCCAAGAATAGTATTGTTTTAGACTTTTAGTCATAAAACCAACAATGCAACAAGTAGATTGTAGCCGAATTGCTCCAGAGGATTTTCATCTTTATAGAATAGGGAAAACTAAACTAAAATACTAGTTTAAGTAAGGTGTCGGAGAAAACTGCAACTTCCCTTTTTGTATTGGAAATCATGGTAAATTGTTATCTACTGTTACAAAATCCCACATGGATAATTGGTCAGTTTAACAACCAACAACAAGTATTGAGTTAAAGTCTACCAATCTTTAATATATTGTCTGCTCAATATACTTTGTTTTTTATTTTTCAGTTTTTAGTTAGCCTATAAAATTCAAATTTCACTCATTTATACTCCCTCTGATTCAGAAAAAGAGTATTTTTCCTATTTGCACAATTGTTAAGGCAAGATGAGAGAGAATAACTTTTGTAATTTATTTCCAGATTTATCCTAACAAAAAGTTTAATACTACATATATCTTTATAATGAGAATAATAACATTTATTAAAATAACAAAGGTAGTTTTGAAAGTTTATTATATTGAAAATGAAAGTAACTCTTTTGTTGGAACAAAAATTTAAAAATGAAGTAATATTTTGAATATCAAATACAAGTACAACCACATGTTCAATCATGCAGATAAAGTTATTTTTTTACTAATACTATATTTTCCTTGTATTTGTACAAAATTGATGTGTTCATGTCTAAATACTTATATTTCAGGCTGTAAGTTCTGTTTATTCCGGTTAATCTGTAAACTAACTCTACATTTGGTACAATGTTGCCCAAGTAAGTATGAGTCATGGAAATCACCTACCAAACTGGTTTCATTTGGATATTATTAAGCGAAGAAAACTCCAATATTTATGTTGTCACCACCATCGATAATTCACCTAAAACAGACCTCGTGATAGTATGGCATTGTTGATAGGGCAGCTAAGCAACAACATCTCTATTTGCAAAGAGTATCTTCACCGATACCGGCAACCAATGCATTGACCTCGAGTAGGGCAGCTTCATCAGTGGCAGCCAATATTGCTCTGGAGCATCAAATCCGGTCGTCTTAAAACCAGTCACCAACAACGACTGATGGATCAAGGAGAACAAAAAAAATATTTAGATCCGGAATAGAGGCTTCACCAAAGCCCAAAATTTATTAAATTTTTTGTTTTTAGACTTATAGTTTTGGGTGTTGATCCGGGCTTAAGCCTCAGTTAACGCTTTTATAGGTATGTACCTGCCAACAACAACAAAATTATTTTCTGAACATTTATAAGCATTAAATTCTTTACCGATTAAAAAAAAAAAATTAAACCAGCTACTAACAACACTCAAAGGATAACTGATGGGGCTGATCACATTTGAGGAAGTGAGTTAAGCTCCCCCACCCTGTGAGATCTTGGCTGGTATTTAAGATTTTATTTATTTATTTATTTTTAAAAAGATCCGTAAATATCAAAAAGATATTCGTTACATGCAAAAAATAATATTTGTGCATGCAAACATAAATAACTGCAGAGCAGCACGTGTCATATATTTTTGTTCGTTTTTCTTTCCCTTGCGAATTTCTTTCCAACTTTCAACGGCTGATAATAACGAGAAATTGCGACAAAAATAGTAGGCAAAGGCATTACGACTCCAGTAGAAAAGAAAAGAAATCCCCCAAATTTTTCTTTGGTTTTTCACTGAGATTCTTCTTTCTTTCCTTTCTGCGGAATCTCTCTTGAAAAATCCACCCATTTCCATTTCCCAATATCTCTCTCTGAAACTTTCAATCCAAAATCTCAAATCACAACCTTCAGATTCCATCCATTGGTACAAATCTCTATGCTCTCTTGAAACTCCAAATCATTTTTTTTTTTTGCTTTATATTGATTGTATTTTGATTGGTTATTTAGAGTTCTGGGTAAATATTTCTGAGATTTGTGTTTTTTTTGGCCTTCTTCAGATTTGATTTGATATTGTGATGGGGGTAAACAATAGTGAAGGACGTTTACCAGGAGAAGCAAAGAAGATATTGCATTCATTAGCATCAAAATGGAGTGATATTGTTGATTCTAATGATTTACAGGTGACTCCATTAAAGGGAGCAATGACAAATGAAGTGTATCAGATTAACTGGCCAAAGGCAGTAAAAGGGGATGATAATCATCCTAGAAAGGTTTTGGTTCGGATTTATGGTGAAGGTGTGGATGTTTTCTTTGATAGGAATGATGAGATTCGGACGTTTGAGTGCATGTCCAAACACGGGCAAGGGCCGAGGCTACTCGGGAGGTTTCAGAATGGACGGATCGAGGAATTTATTCATGCCAGGGTATGTATGTAATGTATGGGATTGAATTTTATGGAATTTTTGGTTATTTTGCTGATTTTGCTTATATCACACGGTTTTATGGAGGATACTTAGAATTTGATTGCAATTATCATAGGAAGATTAGAGATCATTTGTTGCTTACATATGTTTCGTTTACTATAATAACACGAAAGATCAAACATTTATCATAGTGCTCAAAGATAAGGTTGAACAACACGTATAGATTAAACCATTTGTACCTTTATTTTGATTACTTGGAGAAACTGAATGTCCATGTATATCTGGGTTCATTAGATGTCAAACTTGTTTATCCCTTATGTAGGGTCTTGAAATTTCAGACACTTTGGGAATTTTGTTTTTGTTAAATTGGAGAATGTGGTAGTGACTGCCCTGTAAACTCAATGTGCTGCTGAAAAGGTCTTGTCTTTTAACCTTTCGCCTCAATATGGTTTTTCCTATTCTACAATTCATTGCAAAGTATGTGATGGTGTGTTACAGATAAAACTGAAAGTTGCTTCGGTGTTTTTTTTCTTACACATTTCATTGATGTGAGTCTTGTCCATCCTATCTGTATTCTCGTCTATTAGGTGTGGAGACCTTAGAATTTCATACTTTGCAAGCACAGAAACTGACCACAAAAAAACATTCTGGATTACCTCTTGTAGCGAAGCTTATTTTGAACTCATTCTTTCCTTTGTAATTTACAGGGCAGTCACTGAAGTGGCTTAAATTTCATGTCCCATTTTGTTTGTATGTTTCATATTTTAATGTAAATGTTATGGAGGTTACAACAGATTTATTCGCAGATGACTTGGTAGATAAACTGTTTAGTGATTGTTAGTTTGTTACTGTTCAACATTCTTAAAATAATGATCGTGTTTCCATGTGGTTTCTGAAAATTTCAGACACTATCTGCACCTGACTTGCGTGACCCAGAGATATCTGCTTTAATAGCAGCCAAAATGTGGGAATTCCATGATCTTCATATGCCTGGCCCAAAGAATGTAATCCTCTGGAATAGATTAAGGTACAGACTTATTCACCACTATTTGCCAAACCGTAACGGCGAGAACTTTATTTTTGCTAACTGTTTATCACTCTTTCCTCAGAAATTGGCTTGTTGAGGCCAAACGTGTGTGTTCTCCAGAAGAAGCTAGTGCACTTAAGTTGGATTCCCTTGGGGCAGAAATCTCTATCTTGGAAAAGGCACTTTCAGGAGAGAGCAGAAGGGTTGGCTTTTGCCATAACGATTTGCAATATGGAAATATCATGATGGATGAAACAACCAGATTAGTAACTATAATTGTAAGTTTCCTATTTCACGAATTTTTACGAGTTATTGGGTACTTCAAATATTTGTTTAGTTTGAAATCTGTAACAAACTTAATATTCTTCTGCTTCTTGTTATCTAGGATTATGAGTACTCTGGTTATAGTCCAATCGCATACGATATTGCGAATCACTTCTGTGAAATGTCCGCTGATTATCATTCTGAAACACCTCATATCTTAGATTTCAATAAATACCCAGGTGAGTGTTGATATTCAGCTTTGCGATCCTTTATATCATCAGTCTTTTTCTTTCTTTTTTTCATTTAAGTGAAAAAAAATATAGCTTACTAACTGACAGCAGCTCTAATTAAGCTCATTTCCTTCCTACACTTGTTCAACAGCTTTGGAGGAACGGAAAAGATTTGTAATTCAGTATTTGAGTTCTTCAGGTGATTATTTAGTTTTCTTGTCTAACTAATATACTTGTATTAGACAAAGCTTTGTTCAAAACACATCATCAAACTTTTTCGACCACCATAACTGTTAATATATGAAACTTAAAGAGGGGAGGTAAATTCCACAGATATCTCAATTCTGAGCCTTATTACCACTGTGGCACTGTCAGCCAGTGTTTACTAAAATACCTTTAGCGTGAACGTTGTTGTAATCATTTTCCTTGTGTCAAATGGGTATATTGGCCCTTGCAACAAATTCCTGCCAGAACCACTTCTGCAATTTGGTGGAGCAGGCCAATGTATCTCTGGTCATTCTAGAAATTTAGGCTGGCTGACTGAATCTAGTGTTCTCTGACCATGAAAAAAAAGCTCCAAGTTATAGAGATTTTTGACAGATTCTTTCCTTCAGTTTGTTACTTAGAACCTTTTTTGATTTATCTTAGGCAAAGAGCCAAGCAACATCGATGTGGAAGAGCTACTCGAAGACGTAGAGAAGTTTACCCTTGCAAGCCATTTGGCATGGGGCTTATGGGGAATAATCTCGGTAAGTTTCTCAGTGTTCACGTGTTTTTTCTTGAAGCATGAGTGTTCACGTTATTGTTAGAATTCAGGCAGCATTCAGTATTAAGTGAATCTGAACTCTTTAGGCCCAAAAAAAGAAAACTTCTAAACCTCACTTTGTTTTTTGACGCAATTGTTTAGACCCTCTATCTGACACGTTTTTTGTTTCCAGGAACATGTTAATGAAATCGACTTTGATTACATGGAGTATGCAAGGCAAAGGCTTGACCAATACTGGTTGACAAAGCCCATACTATTATTGTCTTCTTCTCTAGACAGCAACGGTATCAGCGTTGTGAGATAGTTTATCTTTAGATCCTAAACAATTCATTTCCTGTAATCTTCATTCCCAGCAATGCAATGTGTAAAATCTTACTTTTGAGGTTTGAAAGTTTCATGTAAATTATGTACTTTGTAGCAGTAATAATAATAATTCCAGAGACTATCTCTAACTTCTTATTCTCTGGGAAACCTTTGCATTCTGTTGGATTTCCTTTGAATTGTTCCTACATCATTTAAGCGAAACAAATCGCAATAACCTCCTGCGAAATTGATCATACCAAACTAAGATTGAACGTGTGTTCTTTAAGAACTTGCCGGCTGGTACTATCCCTTTTTGTTTTTCTTTTCTTTCAGTATGGAACTTACAAAGGGTGCTAGATGCTAGCTCTTTTGAAGGCTGAAGCACAAGTTACAGGTGATACCGAACAAAACATCAATTGGAGATCAAGGAACAACATAATGGGTGAAGTTGTTTTGTTATGTGAACACTTTTACAGGTTGTAAAATTTTATTGACAACACTGCACACAAAGAATGTAACTCGCATCAACATGCTCTTAAAACAAGCAGTTTGAGTATATATTTGAAGATACAAATTTACAAGGAACAGACAATCGCGCGCGCGTATCATTAGTCAAGGAGATCCTATCCAAGGAGTTAAATGTTGAAAGGTCGAATGATTATGTTTGAGAGTATACTGAGAAATGTGTACAGTCGCCTGTGTTTATGTTTGAACTCCAGAGAAGTATTATAATGCCAGAAAATGTTTGAACTCCACAGAAGTGTTATAATGCCAGAAATGGGTTTCTTTAACGGTCCCAGCTTGATTGCATCCTGAAATACAAAGAACAGGAAAAAAAAACAATATTAAGTTGTTTGTACCAACACAGAGGAGTGCGCATAGAGTTGGTCCAAAGTGAAAACTACTTGCAATTCAGAGGTCTGCGGAGTTTGTTTCTGAATACCAACTCATAGTCTCAAAATTGAAAATCTGAACTCCTCTCACGACACAAAATGCCAAATATTTACTCTAGACCTCGGCCAAGATGCGGTTAAGAATCAGAAACTAAAAAGAACCTTAACAACATTACACTACGAAGGATAGGAAGGATGAGTACCTATCCAAAACGACTCCTCCCAATCCCAATATTGAAATCCATATCTCGTATAGCATCTTCTTCTTCCTCTTGTAGTGCTAGTTCTGCATCGGTGAATACAAGAGCCTTCTTTAGTTTCCTATGACAAAAAACCTCTACCTCAGCCATAAAAAGGGCAGTCACGGGTCGATGATCAGAAAGCAAGTTCTCTGTCCTTCTATAGTTCAAATTTCTCAATCCCTTTCCAAAAGAAAGTATTCGGTCGCACCTGAATGACAATTTTACATTTGTTTGAAGTCAGTGTATTATGCCAATTGTAAAAGCAAAGTAGTCCATTTCTAAGAGACGGTATACAAAATCTGGACATGGAAGATAATAGTTTCATATAATCAAATTTTCAATGTACATTCATACCATGCAGGGCTACGTCTCTTTTTTGCTGGGTCTTCTCCACAATATTTTCTGGAATTAGGTTCATATTTGTATGTAGGCGCAAAGCTTAAAGTACCTTCTTTCCATCCTTCAAATACGTGCCCTTTCTTAAATTCTTTCGATAGCTGTGACATTTAATGTAACACACAATCATAGTCATTAGTCCAGGTTGAGAACTAGTCAACAAGGTTGTGAAAAGTTTGATGCTATCTTGCAAATTATAAGGGATGAGTGAAATACCTGGTCTTTCTCAAGCAATGAAGACCATGCGCTTTTGGAGATGAGTTGGCATGTTTTCTCGTACGGTAAACTGATTCGGTAGTTCAAATCCCCAAACCAAAATATTCTTCTGCAGATAGATGAGAATGTAATGCAAATAAGAAAGGACAGAAATCGGCAACTGTTTAACATCATTTAACTGCTCGAGTGTATCAATTTCCACAAATACTATGCATAAGAATTTAAGAAGCTTTGCTCTATACTTACTCATGGTCGCTAATAGTTTTAGCTAAACCAATTGCAGAAACTGCATGAAACTGGGTCCGTCGATGAATTTCTTGCACATCAGAATTTCTTTTAAGCTCATTCTCTTCTTTTTCACCTGACGTTAAATGTGTGCATATAAAACAGAAGGGTGTCTGGTAGATAGACATGCTTACTGATACAGATCCCTACAGAAATAGCGAAATTCATAAAAATGATTCAGTAATTACTAGTTTACTAGATAAGAAATATGTGCTAATAAGTCGATGCAAGGACATAGTAGAAACCAACCTTGTTACCAATGTAACCCATAACACCAACGCCAACAGTAGAAACCTTCAAGTTCTGAATATGTCGGCGCAAACCTCTACGAACCCATATAGTAATGAAAACCCCAACCATTTGCTTACTAACTATCTTGACAAATGGTGGTCTCTTTTTTGCTATATGCGCCTCGAGGTCACAATCCAAGATTGAATCTGTCTCCGCAAAACCAAATCTATCTCCACTTGGTGTTGGTTTAAAAGAATTGTATTTTCTAATAGAATCAGATTTCCTGAAAGTCTTAACTGATTTAAACGATTTCGCTCTCTCAAGAACATGCTGGCCGACGAAATTCAGTGGTGGTTCTGGCCAACTTAAAACAATCTTTTCTATCCCACTAAGGTTTTTGGATAAAATTTTCATTTGCTGTTTAACTGCTGGTTCTGAGTTTCCCATAGTATCCTCCAATTTCAGACAATTTAATCTGCTTAGTATCTTAGGCGAAATAACTTCATTCTCTAACCCCTCTTCTTGTAAAGCCTTTAGAATCCTTACAGTCTCTAATCCGTTTTGTTTTAAAGCCTTTAGAATCTTGGGTGAAATAATTTCACTCTCTAATTCTTCCTCTTCTCTTAAAGCCTTTAACACAACGGCAAGAGTTGGGAGCTTGATACTACTTTCGCTTACATCCATTTGATCAGTTTCTCCGTAGAAGTCCATCGATTCATCATCGAATGGGTGGACTTCTTCACCAATTTCATCATCACTAGACGTTCCAACTAGTATTTCATCTTCCATATCTACTATATCATTCAATGTACTAGTTTTTGTTGGAGAAGGAGGAGCACTATAGCATTTATATGTTTTTTCCTTCAATGGCTGAGTTTTATTCAACGTATTGCGAATAACACTTTCCCATACTTGTACCGGTTTCTTATCTTCGGCACCGAAAATGTTCCCAGCATTCAATGGAACAATCTCTTGAAAACTACAATTACGAGCACGAACAATAAACTAAAAATGAATAACAAAAATGCTAAGATTGAAAATGAATCTTTAGACACATAGATTGTGTAAGTAGACAATTACCCGAGCACATATATATCGGCGAGCTCATCAGTATCCAACCAATCTTTAATATCAAGTTCATCCGGTGGAACTACACCGCCAACGTTCCATGTCCCAACACAAACTCTAAGAAAATCAAAGCAAATTGCAGGTAAGGAAAGAAATCAATCCAACATGAATTGTACATTTTAGCTAATAGTACTATTTCAAAACAGTTCAAAATGACATACCTGATCTCTTTGTTGTTTATATATTGCGTCCGAAAAGTCTCCGAATTCCGCCGTCTTCTCTTGATAAATGTCTCATTTCCTAAAATTTTACAGACCATGAAAAAAAAATCAGAATATACGTCGACATCCATCTACAATTCCCATGTACTAAACTCACTAACTTGGAGTAGCAACAAGGACATATCATTCTTCCATTGCTATGCTTAACCCTTGAATCATGTTCCAAAGATATTGGATTTTACTGTTGATTGGATTTGATAGCAAAAAAATTGTTTTTTACTTTCCCAAAATTCTCTTTTGGAAGCTACTTTACTACACATAAAGATCCAACCCAACAACCAACAAGAACAAAAACAAGTACATTTTACAATATAATTTTACTAGAAAATCATTAGCATTACCATTAAACACGAATTTAGATTGCTCCACTTTGTTAACACCAATTTCTGCCAAAATAAGAAACAAACTGAGTAATCAAGAACAGATAGAGTGAAATTCAGGCAAACTCCAAGAAACAAGGAAAAAAAGAATCAATCCATTTAAGCTGCTAATAATCAAGAACAGGAAAAATGAATGTATCGGTCACTCTCTGTTTTCTCGGTTATTACCTTCATCATCAGAATCAGAGCCACTATCAGCTTCATCTGGATCAGCACTAAAATCATCTTCACTCTTGTGTATGTTCAGCAACTTTTTCAGAACAATTCTTGGCCAGAAAAACTACAGACAACACACAAAAAACAGAAAATTAATCAATCAAATATCTCTGCAGCTAACCAAAAATAAGACTAGAACAAAAAAAAATTTGCTTAAGAGACAGAATGAGAGAAGAAGAAACAGATAAGTTGAAAGTTGAGAAGATACCTCTGATTGTTTTCTGAAATTGGGTTTCATAAGTGGTGCCATGTTGATATTAATATATGAGCAAGTTGGGGTTCTGAGATCTTCTTCTTCTGCTTCTTTCTTCTCTTATATCTCTTTCTCTCTCTAAAAAGTAAAAAAAAAAAAACAAGTTGAACCCAACTAACTATAATGGGGGCTGTTTGATAGGAAGCTAGATAGACAAGTTGTTGAGTAAGGACAAGAAGAAGAAGAAGATGATCATCATCATCTTCAAAAATGAGTCAATCTTTTTCATCATAACTAACCTTGGTAATTGAACACCTATATAAGAAAAAAAGAAATCACTTGTAAAAAAAAACCACTATAAAGGCTACAAATTTTAAAGAAAAAAATAACGGTAAAAATGTTCCGGTGGATCTTTTTTATACTCGTTCCGTTTCAAGAAAAGAGTTACTTTCTCTTTAAATTTTTATTCCAACAAAAGAGTTATTTTCATTTTCAATATAACAAACTTTCAAAACTACCTTTATTATTTTAAGAAATGTTATTATTCTCATTATAAAAATATATCTAGTATTAAACTTTTTGTTAGGATAAATTTTAAAATAAATTATAAAATTATTCTCTTTCATCTTACCTTAATAATTGTGCAAATAGTAAAAATAACTCTTTTCCTAAAATTGAGAGAGTATTTTTTTTTTACATTAATAAATAAAATTATCCAAAATTTATTAACATCAACATGAATATCAGGTCGGCCAAGATTTATGAACAAACACAAGTGAAAATTTGGGTCGTTCCCGGTTGTTTTTCTCATACAGATATTATTAGTTTGGATGGACAAAACAAACACTATTAACTGGAAACAAACAAATTTTTAACTTATTTACTGGAATTTAAGCCATTGGGATCAAGTATCTAAAATGGCCAACAAGGGAGGCTTAAAGCCACTTCAAAAAGTTATTAAATAAGTTTAAATGTATTTTTAATCCTGGATTGTCTAAATTGCTAATCTCATCAGTCATCACCATTTTTATGATTATGGTGGTAATAGTTATACAAAATTTTCCTTAAAAATATTCTAATTAAAGTTGATAATCACCATCACCATTCCTAATTCTTTGTACTTAATCACCATTTTATTATGCTTATATGGTGAATCGGTGATACTTAATATTATCTCTTTAGCATAATCTAATCTAAGTTGCTAATCCCATTACCATTTTTATGATTATGTGAATACTTAATATAAATGATTCCTTAAAATAATCTAATTCAAGGTGCTAACCACCATCACTTTTCCCACTTCTTTGTACTTAATCTTCTTACATTAATCTTATCTAAGTTGCTAATCTAATCACTATCTTTATGCTTATGGTAATACTTTATATTATCTCATTAATTAGAAACATGGTATGAACCTAAATTTTAATACTATTTGGATATGAATTTTAGAGGGTGCTTCTCTGGAACCAATTTCAAACCCAGAAATCATAAGTAAAAAAAATAGCTTCATAATTTTAACTTCTAGAGGTCATTCATAAATTATGTGGTCAGATTATTTTTTAATTTTTTTTCTTCTAGAAATTGAAAAGTAAAAATTGGATGCATAAAGGTATTTAGATAAAAAAAAAACTTTCTTTAATTTTAGAAATCACTTTGGAACTGTCTTACTTGTACCAAAGTAATTTCTAGCTTTTAGACTTAATTAAGTCTAAAAATAACTTTTCAAGTGCATCCAAACACCCTCCTAATGTTAGAATAATAAATTAGCATAGAAAAACTCTGTTTTTCTTTACAACATAGTATATTTCAAGCTATAAGAATCTTTGTAGGATATGATAAGAACCATTGTATTGCCAAATTTGGTTCTACACATCATTGAGTAGCTCAATTATCTTTTTTCAATGAACAGTAAAAAGGTACTTCTCTCATTGAGGCTGAAAAGTAGTTGTCTCCATGATTTGAGAAAGAATTCTTCTTCTTTTATTTCTTTTTTTTCCCCTATTTTACACTACATTTCCTCAAATGAAATCATCATATTAAATGTTGACCAAATGGTTTTTTGTATTTTACATAAGAAAGAATTTATAGATTGAGATATTTAGTTATTTAGTGACGACCTAACTCATATACATGTGTGTTTCAAATAACGGGAAAAAAAAAGGAAAATATAATTAAATAAAATTCGTGAGGTCAATTTAAATAGGGAATAAAATCTTTATATTATAAGAAAACGATGATGACGTATAAGAAATGTTTATTGACATAATTAGTTGACTCATTACTTTTGGTGTTGAATTTAGATCAAAGAAAAGAAAATATTTATTTTTTTCTATCAAAAAAATAAGATATTATTCATCATCTTTCATTTGTTTTTTTATTCTGATAACACTTCTTCATTTATGGAGTGGGAGAGTATGTAAAATTAGATTCTCCTGAATTCTCCTTATTGGTTTATGCTTAGAGTAAGAACTAAAAAAAAAAAAAATTAAGAAACCAACACATTTTTCTTGAATTATATCAGATCTAGCACACTTGACGAACATCCATCAAGCTACTACACAAGGGATAAAGTTAAGATTTCTCTAGCTAAGTGCAGAAGGATCCAGTAATAGATATAGATACTAAACCATTTATTCAATCTTAATTTTTCAACTGCAAACACTACATAAATATTTAAAATGGAAACTAAAAAAAAAAATCTCTTAAAATTGAACAACATTCAATTGGGTTATATCCATTTCCTTCGGTTTCAGTTTGGTCTCTTTTATAGTTCATTCAGGATTATGGTTTTCCATGAAAATGATTAATCGATAAAATTGAAATACGGTGGTTTACTATTCTATTTTTATAAAAGGAAATCATGTTAAATTTTTTCATAAATTTAAAGTTCTTAATGGAAAAACCTAACAGGGGGAGAAGAAGGAAAAAGAGGTAAGAAGATAAATACATACACGTAGGGGTGCACAAAGGTCGGTTCGGTTCGGTTCTTGATGGAACCCTGTACCTGTACCTTCCTAGGGTCGGTTCCTAAGTTTGTACCTGTACCCTATACCCCGTATCCTCGGTCCGGTTTCGGTTTTGTACCCTGTACCCCGAGTCCGGTTCCGGGTACGTACCCTGTACCTTTTTTTTTTTTTTTGTTACATCTAAAATTTAAATATAAATTGTTGAAATACAAAAAAAAAAATTTAAGTGTTTCTACCATTTCAATCTAATTACGAAATGTATACAATAATTAGTTCCGTTAAATAAACACAAACACAAAAAATTTGGTTGTTCCGTCAAATAAAATTTGGTACTTAAAGAAGTTATTTTTTTAACGTCAAATAAACACACAAACACAAAAAAGAAGAATAACCAACATATAAATAAATCCAATGAACTTCAAGGATCAAAGATTCTGGCGCTGGCATAGGACCCAATAACTCTGCAACATCCATTAAGAAATGAATTCATATTAAATATTGAATTGATGATTAATAAAGAAAAGAAAAAAAAAATCATATTACCTTCCTCAACGTTAGAGTTGTCGTCCGGTATATAATCATCTAAAGTTGTAGCTTGACTTGAACTCTGCATAACAACATGACAATAAAATTAAATTAAATAAAAATGACAAACATGATTATTTATTTTATTTAATTATCATGCAAACAACATGCAACAAAAACTGAGCCAGACCCTACACGTAAGATCAAATCAAACCTATGACATTGGCACATGGCCAGAATATTACCTTAACATCAAATGTATGCAGTATCCGATTTTATCGGTGTTTCATAAAAAACAGCCTGATAGTGAAACTCATATCTAAAAATACAGATAAACTAAGGATTTTGAAAGTTGGTTAGAGCAATTCATGCACCATGTTTTGTATCAATATATGGACCAAAATCACCAAATGATAAATGAAGCCTCTAAAATTTTAAACAGGTTCATAAACAGGTTCACCAAATGATAAATGAAGCCTCTAAAATTGACAAAAATCCATTCATAACAGAAGAAAAACAAACATAAACAGGTTCTGAATCACTGAATGGATGGACATACATGACTGGATACTTGGGAAATGAATTGGCAATTGATAAAAAAACATACATCAAGCAATCATAAGAAACTGAAACATACAAAAAGACAAATGTGCATTGACTTACCATTTCCTATCGTTGAATTTCCTCGCTTGAATTCTTTGAAGTTTGCAATGGGAGAAAAGCAACTTATTCCAAAATGGCCAAAGCAGCTTCTAGCAAGTGTGCAACTCACCCTAAGGAAATAATCATGAATCACAGAAATATCATATGCTGAAATTAAAACTTAAATCACTTAAGAAAGCACTTTTCTAACAGCTGCATAATATGGTCTAACAGTTCTATCAGACAAAGCACCATGAGGAGCATAAAACAACAACAAATGATGCAGGAGATCCCCAAGTTGCAGTCCCAAGAACCCTTGATGAATTATAGTGGAAGTATCGAAAGAAAGAAACTCGGAAACACATTTTAAACTATCCCCTTAGATTCCCAGAACTTTCAATGAACTAAGATAAAAAAATGCAACAACAAGCAACTCATAACGCAGCTGTAACCTATTTCTCTTTGACATTTTATCAATCATCTTATTACTCTTACCATTTGTAACAATCATGAACACAAATACAATCCAGGTCTCCACCAAAAATTCTACTTGTGACCTATGTTTCAAAACAAGCTCATAAACAAATTTTCCACTGTAGTTAGCCATTACAATTGATCTATCAAATGCCTTCCACGATCAAATAAGGAACAAGTAAAAATAAAATAAAGATAGAAGCAAACAGCTACATTCAAACTCCTAACAGTATTAATAACACCACTATTAGCTAGTATACCAGCAATTAAAGTAGTAAACAACGAATCTGGTGAGTACCCATTATTATTAACCAGTTCCTGAAAAAAATCTTTAAAAAATCTATCCAAATATTTCAAACTCCCGAAAAAATAAAATCCAAACTCAGAATGTTGCAATTTCTCTTTTCCACGATCAAACAACATTCGACTATAATCAGAGAGAAGAGCAAAACGATCATTAGATTCATTACCAATTAGTTTGTTGTGACAACTGAAGAGCTCCTTCAAGATTTGGGTTTCTCACAACTTCCCTCACTACCCCTAACTTCTTTAGGTTAGAAATTTACCTCGTCAGACAAATCTTCTTCTCAAAAAAAGAAACGAAGGGATAATCAATTCGAAATCGAGACAATCATTATCTTCTTATTTTTCTTCTGATGGACTTAAAGAGCTCAGAGTGAAATCCCTTACTGAATCTTCATCAACTAGGGTTGTAATTTTAGCCACAGTTTCAACGATAGAGATTAAATCAACATAAAAAGATCAATGGTTAATATTGATCGGCTCCTTGGGTCGGTACAGGTTGGTTCTTAGGCTGTACCTGTACCTTGTACCCATTTGTACCCGGTTCCTAAATTTTGTACCTGTACCCTGTACCCTATACCCTCGGTCCGGTTTTTTGGGGGTACGGTTTTGTCGGTTCCGGTCCGGTTCTTCGGTTCCGGTCGGTTCCTGTGCAGTCCTACATACACGGCAGACAAATTTATTTGTGATTCTAACTTTTTCTACAGTTACATACCACCTCAGCATGGGCGCATACTAGGGCGTAGAGAAATACTTTCATAACTTTTTTAAAGCTTTAAAAATAATAATAAAAAAATTGTTTTAATTTCCTATACCACATGCATATGTATTACTTTTATGCTATAACCTAAGAATTATGTACAATGCAGATATTTTCAAACCAATATCCTAAATAATGGTAGTTGTTGGATTGTGAGTTAATCATCTTCACTCCTCCCTTTTTCCTAAAAAAAAACACATAGCTTCTCGTTCCTATTGTTCAGATCTAGTTTTTTAGGTTAGATCTAAGCAAGGATTTTTAATTTTTTATGAATAAAAATAGTTTAATCTACAATTTAGGTTTTATTTTTATTGTTTTTGGTGTTTATGGACATATTTTTTCGCTATTTGGGAGATTTTTTCTTCGTCTTTAGGACGATTTTCTCTTCGCTCTAATAGTGATTCTTTCAAACCTCCATGGTGTTACTTGGCTTGATATTCTCGATTCATCAAGAACATCAATGATTCTACCCAGCATCGCTTTAGATTCATCTTCAATAAAAGGGATTTAGGGCATCCAGATTTGTTTGGATCTACAAGATTTTGGGAAAAATACTCTATTTATTTGGAACATCTCTTATTGAAGAAGTTAATCATTTTAAATGGTCGGAGTTTATTCCGGTTCACACCATCATTCATCACTACTACATCTACAAAAAATGGATATCTTTGCGGTTCATGGATTTTTCTCTTGGCAATGTACTTGCAATTGGTGTCGTCATTTGTATTTGGGTTTTGATTATCTTGTATTTTGGTGTTTTTAATAATCTTGTAAGCAATCATGTAGTCACTATTTTGTTTGAATGAATTGAAATGTGATTTCCATTAAAATAAAAATCCCAAACAATAGTAATAGTGTTTATATTCTTTATCAAGAATATAGCACAACGTAGTTATAAGTGGTGGTCTGGATTTTATCTTGGGAAGTTAAGGGGAACAAAGAGTGGTCAGGATTATAGGATATGTTTTTAGTTTTGGGATAAATAGCGGTCCGGATTTTTTTAATAAAATTAGATTGGGTTGTAAGTGGTGGTTGGGATTTCATCTTGGGTAAAATATATGGATCTCATTAAAGGCTAAGTTTTAAGGTTGGAATCCTCTGATAAGCAAGGTTGAGTTATAAGTGGCGGCTGGGATTTCGTTTGGGGAAAGATAAAGAATGGTTATGGGTTTTGAGGGAGGGATAAAGAGGGGTTAGGATTGAAGGATATGTTTTTAGAGTGGGATAAAAAGCGGTCAGATCTCTGTTCCCCTTTGATAGCTCTCACATTAAATCTCTCTTTCTTTTCATCTTTCAGGAACATAACAACACCCATCGAGTCTCCTCTTCCATTACCAATATGTCTTCATCTCTTCCAACGCCGAACCTGAAACCTAGTTATCATCTTCATACCTTTCTTTTGCTTTGATTTTTGAATTAGGTTAAACCTGTTTTATATTTTATTGAAGGTTAAACCTGTTTTGGGTTTTATTGAAGTAAATGGAATATTGATGGTATTTGTTGGTATGCGAGTTTATGATTGTTATAGTAATGGGTATAATATTTGTGATCAACATTCCCTTTTGTGTTCTCTTCTAATTAGGGTTTCACAAAATTTGCAGAGAAAACTGGGGTTTTTCTCAATTGAATATAGTAATTTTAGTAAAGATAGTTGCAACCACAAGAAGAAAATCTAAGATTACTTCCAGTAATGCAGCAGGAGAATCAGAACTCATCCAAGAAGGAGAACCCTCTATTCAGAAGTTACAAGAGATATAATACAGGAGAACCAAGGTACTTTGTTTCATTAATTACTAGAATTTTCATTACTAATTGGTTAAACTCCAAATTAATACAGAAGTATGAGAAAAAGGGATGAGAAAAGGGTTTCTAGAGAAAACGACTATTTATTTCACTAATCATCAAGGATTATTGATTATGATGTGATTACGTATCTGTATGTACTTATAGGTAAAGGAGGAAGCAAATGGTAAAATATTGTGTCTGAATGGTTTTCTCATTTGCTAATTACATTTAGAGTTGCCACAATAAGCAACCCAAACCCTGTGTAATTGTCTAGAAATTTCATAATAATAGTTTGATAACATACTGTGTTCGTATGGTTTTCTCACTTGCTAATTATTTTTAGAGTTGTCATAATAAGCAACCCAAATCCTGGTAATTGTCTAGAGAGTTCATAATAATAGTCCATGACAAGTGTAACTAAGATGGCTGATAGGATGAGAAATATATAGAAGTTCACTGAAGATTTGATTTTAAGGGTTGTCAAATCTTGATATGGGAATTGTATGAATAATACAGTAGGAAATTTATATTTTCGTTTATTTCTATCCTATGGATCTGAAATTTTTGACGCATTTTGTAGATGCCATATCATGCTTTGATCAGGCTGTGAATCAGTTCATGGAAATCGACATGTTTAATATGGCTGTTAGATATTGCAAGGTGACCTATTATGTAATTGTAAAATATATACACTTCAGATAAGCGAGTATGTTTTTATTATTTTAATGTATGCATATCTCTATGGAACAATGGTTTAACTTAATCAGGGGTACAAAATGCTCCATTGGAAACTTCAAGATAGCTAATGATTTAGATTTTTGTGTTTGTAGGAAATTGGCGAGTTATACGAGGTTGAACAGAAGTTTGATAAATCTATTGTTTATTTTGAACGGGCTACTGATATGTTCCAAAGTAAGAAGTCTCCACATCCGTGAATCAGTGCAAGCAGAAGGTTGCTCAGTTTTCTTCGTAACTGGAACAGTAAGTCACCATGTCATGATAAATTTGATTTTGTATGTAACATTCCATATGTCAATGCACAACGTTTATACTTGATGTATTCTTTCTTCTTTAAGTGTTTTTTTTTTACTATATCATCGTAGTGTCTTAACATGGTATCATTACACTCTGCAGTCTGTGACAAGTGTAACTAAGATGTCTGATAATATGAGAAATGCCTTCTCCAGCCCATTTCCACGGTACATCCCAACTGTGTCACAAAACGCTGAAAGTATGGGTGATGTCATATCTGGCCTATCTCCCGCATTCCATGAAAAATGTATAGAACAGGGGTCAGTGTCGATTTAACTGTAACAATGAGCACATATTATACTCATTGCATAGTTTTATCGAGTGAGGTTTTCCAAGATGTTGTATATTGGGTTTCTAAATTTTCATATTTTAGTTTTAATCGAAAGAGTGACTGTATTTATTTCCATGTGCAGACGTCGACCCAAAAGCATGACGGAAATACTAACAATCACTGAGGTGGCATCATTGTATCTCGAGTACTTTGAAACAACTCCTTATGGAAAGAGTCAAAGTTGTAAATTTTGTAACCAAGGCTATATGCTTAGTGGAACCATGGCGTCTTTGCTGGAAAATACAAGTGTCATGTGTGATTTTAAACACCCAAGTAGTTGAGTACTACTCCACGGTTCCTAAATGTTTGACAACAAATAGAGCATCGACTTATGAAACGAAAATTGATAGATAACAAATTTAGGAATATTTTGGGATTTGCTTACTTCAATTTTCTTATAATGCTTGTTTTCCTTTTAGATTAACATAACTATTGTTTCTCCACCAAACTCTACGAATTTTGAGATGGTTGTGCGAATATTCTCAAAATTTATGTTTTTTTGTGTAAAAAACGATAAATAGGGTCAAATAACATGGATAACCACCTTCTAATAGGATAAAGCAGATTTAATTGGAGCAGATTGGTGCATATAAGGATATTTTGACATTTTCTGATCTATGACTCAATTTTCTGTCTTTTTGTCTTTTCATTTTAACCACTGTATTGTTGACCATTATTGCCATGTATTGATTCCAGGCACTTTGATGCATCTCATATTGTGGATATACAGGATGTTGAAAGGCTTCCAATAGGAGAGGAGGCTCTTATATGCATGGTAATACCCTCCTCTACTGATTAGAGCAATGTCCTTTGAAATCCCTGTAATTACAATTGATTTTCCAATCACAAAAAGATACGTAAGAATAGTTATGTTCATCTACTAGATTTATTATTTATTCTTTTAGATGCCTGGGACTAAAATAATTAAACGGTGTTAATTCGGTTGTAGTGCTTGTTATAAGGTGGCATTTATATTCATTAGATGATGAATGACAACGGATCTAGTGTCTCCCTGGCCACCAGCTATATCATGTGTTGATCTCATTGGCCAACAAATTTAAGTTTCATATTTCTCTAACTGATCTCCTATCCTATTTTTGAATTGTTGAAAAATTTAGTCTTGCTCACATTACTTCTATGATATTTTTTACACCATTATGTAGTCCATTGTGGGTGATTAAATAATTGTGTTTTCTTCAACAGATAGAGAAATGTATTTCGGGTTTGATCAAAGGTTTCAATATCCACCATTGTTATGTATAAAGAAATGTATTTCGGATTCAGTTACATGGCATGAACTTGCGGAACATAAATTCCCTCGGAAAATGTTGCACGATGGTGTGATTTTCTGTAGAGTGGTTAGTATATACGTGTACCTGTAGTGGTTTGATAGTTTATGCTAGGCACGTTAATTTCTTTGTAACTACTTTGGTTATGTTTTGCTCGCAGAAAAATTTCCAAGAATTGGTCTTCAGTAAGTAGATCCACATCCATGTAGTTCGACAATTTTTTTAGTAAGTCTCATATGGCGAGTGTGTTTTCCTGTTCTTTCTAAAATCTTTTGTCACCATGGTTATAACATCAACATGTAAACTACCCTTTGTTGAACACTTCATGTGTCTATCAATTTAATTATTTTTTATTTTGCTCTCTTTAGAGATCTATCTTACTTGATGTTTTTAAATTGATTTTGCATACGCTTTTAATGTTTTAGATCATTCAATTTTGTTGTCGGTGCATTCATTTCGTATATGCTTAAGAATTCTTTTAGAAAAATTGATAAGTACAAGTAAGCTTATTACTATTTTACATTTTCTAGAGACTTGAATGGGTTTCAGTTTGTCTGTCTAATTGAAATTTGTAAACTAACTAATTTGGCACAATATTTTATCCCATCTTGGAAATAATCTTATTAGTTGCACAGTTTGTGATTATTATGTTGTGTTTTCACATCATTATTTATGAAAATCATAACAATGTGGGTTTCTGCAGACTGTGGCATGGATTTTGGATGAGAATTTAGAAATTTCATGGTTACTCTCCCTCCATTGTTTAGAGGAAAGCCAATTGTAAGTACTTAGTCAAATCTTAAATAATAGAAGTAACACTCTTTTTTCATTCTTTGGATCGAGTTACATTTTTTATATTCTTTGATCGAAACATATCTTAAATAATAGAGCTAACAACTTTTTTCAATTGTTTGGTTTTTTCTTATTATTGCTTAGCAAAAAAAATTGATGGAGTGCAGCGTGAATGGGACTGCAACGGCCTAGAAGGTATTATTGTTTCTTATTGTTTTATTGTGGTAATGACCACAACAAAACAATATTGACAGAAGTTTACTCTTTCGAGTTTTGTATATATTGTCAGGGTAATGCAATATTGATAATTCCTTAATGTTGACAGATGTTTAAAAGCAGATGAGTTTCATCTACGAGGTTGGGTACATCGTTGTGTACATTGCGACTTGAAACCCAAGGTACATTCAGAATACGTTAGACAGACACAACATTTTATAAGCCAGGAATTCCGGGTAATCGGGAAATCTTTTTTCTTTAACTTCAACATATTATAAGCTACGAAACCCTTTTCCGTACTGTCAAGCCTGATGTAGTTAACAACCTTATCAGAGACAAGCAGGAGGGTCTTTTGAATATTATAAATGATCTGATTCCAGTATTTTTGTTACTGGAAGTTTGAGTGATGAAGTAGATATTGATGGTGAATCAACAAATACAAGTGCTGGTATAACATCTAGACTTTGCTCAGCATGTAAAACAATTGGAAAAGGGAAAGAAATAGTGTTTCCCCTGGCATTGTTCATTTTGGTGGAGATTGTTATGAGAAGACAAAAAAACTTGAAGATCTCATTCAATTGTTGATAAGACCCTATATGGCTATATCTAATTTTTGTATTGCTGTTGATTCATGCAGCGCTTAAGATGTCAGTGGTGGAAAGTTGGTAAACTTAAAGTGCTGTATGGTCGGTTTTTTATGTCATTTATCCTTGCTTCGGCTTGGTTTATCTTATGTTGAGTTGATGTTGTTTATATTGGTTCACCTGTGATGGGATTTCCGTCTAGATAATTTAATAGAGTGCAGCATGAATGGAGATGCGATGGCCTAGGAGGTACTACTGTTTCTTATTGTTTATCGTGGTAATGATCATGTTTGGATTTTTCGGTTAAAGTTTATTTATGTTTTTCTGGTTATGAGGATCTCTGGATTGGATATGGAACAGTGGGATGATGGAGTATTAGTTAGAAAGTCATGCCAATTTTATTACTTCAACGTCTTCGCGTGCAGGGCCATCTAGGTGCTGATATATATTTTTTTCAGGTAATCATGGAGGTTCAGTGAACTGGGTTCATTAATTGAGGCAAACTTATACCAGCCTTTGGTGGGCTATACAAGGTTGGATATTATTAGTCCTTAAACAACTTCAGGCCGTGCTTTTTGTTTCGAATCAATTGCTTTTATTGTTTAGTCAATTTTCTGTATTTTTTGGGTGTGTTGGGGTTCAAATTTTTTGTATTTCCGGGCTATTGGATTGGCGTATTAAGTTTACTTCTTCGGCATATATCACGCGGCTTATGGGTTCCATTGGTGGTTAACTAGATCAGTGAGGATGGTTGCGGTGTAAGGTAACTCTCTTATGTCTGACTTTTTTTGTATCTGTTTCAACAACATAGCATTTATAGCAGTTGCAGTGTATTATTTAAATAAGTGAATTTGAATTCAATGACTAATGGCATCGGTACCAGTTGAACTGAAGTATTATTCGACTCCTAGGTGACTTGGGGTGCACCTTCTCAGGATTAACATTGAAGGTGAGTTATTGTTCTTAAAAATGTATACTGGATTAGTTTCTTTTAGGTGTGTCTGTTTTATGCTTCCGATAGTGATTTTGAGTTCCAGTGTACATAACTATGTAAATTTCGTTGCAACAGATTAGCTTATGCGTAACTGAGAGTTTGTAAGTTCTTAATTGTATTTTAGAATTTTTTGGTGATATTGCACCTGTGATGGGATACCAAAGGAGGAGAAAAGTAAGGGAGCATTTATTGCCACTGCTCATATCAGAGGTAATGATGAGCGAGACTCAAATTAGGATTGGGTTTTCTGGACCATTCGCAAGAACTTCATTTTAAACATGTCTTTCGTTAAGTGAATTTTTCAGCTGATTTTTTTGCCAAGAAAGGTGTGCATTTACAGTGTGGCAGGTCTTACGTTTTGATTCTAGACCTGAAAATGTGATATAAATGGAAGTTCCTGACAAAGTGTATTACAGGTTTAGTCAAACGTAGGACATGTGGTCCTTTTGGACTTTTGTTGTGGGACATGTTGTGTTTTTAGTTTAGTCTGTTTTGTTTTCCTTTTTGGGATCTTCTGAACTTTAATCTCTGTAACTACTAATGATTATTAAAGTTTGTTTGTTTTTTTTTTTTAAAAAAAGAAAAAAGAAAAAAGAAAAAAGAAAAAGAGAATCCAAATGAAAAAAAACTACATTATTTGAGGTCATTCATAGACACTTTATGTAATCTCCTTCCTTTATAGCATATGTCTGCAGTTTTAAAACTCAACCAGGTTTAAAATACTGTGTTGGCAGATTTCGTTTCTAAAAGGTTCAAAATATACAGACGAAAATAACTCAAGGTTACACGGGTGAGTGATTTCTTCACTACATGTATGTGACTTTTTAGGGTAAATGGAAACAATGTAATTGTTGAGTTATTAAGATTAATGGATGAATTATATTTCATTCACTGTTTTTGTCATGCTCTAAATTTTTTGGTTATCCATTATTGTTTATATCATTTAAATACTTAGACAAAAAAATAATAGAACCACATCTTATATATGTGAATCCCAATAACGGAATACGATGCATGCCCGTGCTATTACGGCATGAGTTAACCCCTAATAACAGATATAAACCATATTAATACAATATATTTAATACTTTTTATTTATTTATTTAATAGATAAAACTTAAATTACTAATATCGACACTCAAAGACTTTATGAGTGACTACGGTGACATTGGCTATTTTTCTCTTTGTATCACTACAACATGTTTTACTCCTTAGACAACAGAAACGGTCAAGGCGAAACCAGGGCCTGGCTTACCCTGATTTTAGTCCCTTTTAAAAGTCCAAAGAGAATTGTTTTTATAAGTCTATTTTTTTAAAAAAAAAAATTTAAACCTAAAAATTAGACTTAAATTCAAGTAAATTTTTACCAAACCCATCCTTTGCTCGGCTTCTAGCTCCGTCACCGGGAACGGTAATCGCTATCACGAATCGAACTCGAAATTCATCCTACTGAATTTTTTTTCTTTTTATTAAAATATGAAATCATCAGATATAAATTTAGTTTTCTTTTTTTATAAATTTAAAAAAGAAAACTAAAATTGAATTTCGAATATTGGGCTACATTTTCACATTGCTGACTAAGCCATTGACCCAGACACGAGTGACTAGTTTACAAACAGCAATTTTTCGATTACAAAGAAAAAGTTAAAAACGTCATTGCAGGTGCAATTCACTGTAGTACTAGTAGATTCCCTGATTAGTGATCTATCAATGGTATAAATTTTGAGTCTCCTATTTACATCTTCTTTTTCTAAGCTGCTAGTTCCACGCTTCAAAAGGCATAATAAGAAGAGATAAAACTATGAATGATGCATGTTGGTAGGGCTTAGTCAGCTTAGATATTTATGGAGGAAGGGCAAACCTCATCCTTGTGTTTGTGTAGGGCTGGGCAGCTGAGATTGCCAAAATGCCACTGTATGCTGACATATCAATGAACTCATCCATCTTCTTTTTTTCCTCAGTCGTGATTACTAGGGCGTTCCCATTACCTACCTAAGTGCCAGCTTACACTAGTATCTTTCTTCAGATAAAGATGAATTATTGTGTCCGGTTCTATAATCCTCAGCAATGGTAGAGCCAGAAATCTAACTACGGGGAAGCAAAGTCTTACTAAGGGTCGAAATGTACAAAAATGGATCTAAAATTCATTTTTTTCCTTAAATTTTAAACTTGAGAATCAGCTGGGCTGGATACACGTCTACAAATCCAGTAATATAGGATTATTGATGGGATTAATTATTTTTAAATTTTTATAAGAAAAAAGGTATGTTGTATTTTTAATACACCGATTTTTAGTAATAAATAGTCTATACCTTAATCACAGTAAATAAAATCTTTGATACAATATTCTTATAGATTTGCACATCCTTGCATGGACATCTTTTAGTCCTTTTTAGGAAAAGATGAAACTGGTTCGGCTAAATATGGGTTCACCGAGAAAATATACGTGTTGAAAATCGCCACTAACAAATAAATGACGTTATTATAATTTTAGATGAGATATACACTTTCACGAAAGTTATAAATAGTATTGCAAAGTGTGACCTTTTGAGATTCGCAAGTGGGAAAATCACCTAGGTCAAGTGACAATTCAAATTACATATTTAATGGTTCGCAATCATGGAAGGGATTTTTGATCTAGCTATCTATGTCATTATGGCTTAGCCTTTTCTTTTCGTACTGTACTGTTATTTGTTGTGGTCAAAGTTCACTACAACAGCACTGTTCTCCGAATATGACTTTTCATACACTGTTTTTGTATTGTATAACAGTAAATCCTTGGCTCTCATACTCATCACACGAAAGGTTTCACCACAAAAATCATTAACCCACCTGATTTCTCCCGTGGGCACTGGATTCTCACCGGAAATTAAAAACCACTGTCTCAAAAGGATTCTCACCGGATGTTTTCTCGGTGGCAAGTGTATAAGTATTCTTTCATCCAGATGCAGAATAGCATATGAATTGCCAGAATTTAGTCTCTAGATAGGAACAGGACCTGCATAAGTTGGGTGGGTAGTGGGAACTGTGCAGCGATGAACAGAGGATGGAAAAGGGATCTTTTGGTAGGGTTTACTGTTGGGTTCTCTGTGCCACGGTCATATCATATCCCTGTAAAATTCCTTACAAAATGGTCGGGGAGTGGGAATGAAATAATGATAGGTCGTAAATCAAAGCTTGGGGTTTCATTATAATCTTCAATTTTGTCGGTGTAATGTAGCTACAGACATAAAAGACATGGTCAGTCGTTTTCTTGAGTTTTGGCATTTAGCTTTGCTATACTCTCCGGTCAAATTCACAATTGTACTTTGATGATTGAGAACCGGATTATTTTTCTCTTTTTTTTTTTAGGAAATTCCCTATTCAATCTAGTCTTTTTCAAAATCTAATCAGATGGTTTAGTTGTATGCACCCATCTTAATGATTCTATGGTTCAAAAAAAAATAAAAAATCTTAATGATTCTAATATAGAATGTTGTTGGGTAGGTGGCAAGTGTAAATGATGGGAAATTCAACTAAATTTGTTAGGTGGTAAATTGGTCGACTTACTATCACTATCAGGTGGGGATTATCTACGTAACAAGTAGTTTCACCCCTAATGCACCAGATAATTATTAGTTCCTCCCTTAATGTACTAGATGTTCCATCAGTGGTAAACCCAAACCTAAAAATCAGAACTGTAACAACGATTTTGGTAGGTTAAGTATCTCCATTATCAGGTGGGGTTAAAATTAACATAGACAAAGCAGTTAGAGGACACCTAGACATACGGGAGCCGGTTTAATATGCAGGGATGCCACGACATCGACTGTTACGGCTTTAGTACAATCTTTGGGGATCACCACGACTCTACCAGCTGAAATATGAACCATGCTAATGACAACAAGAATAGCAAAGGAAAGACAATGGACCAATTCTACTTTGAAACAGACTCAGAGAACTTAGCGTGGTTCATGAAAACTGATAATGCTCCGCCTTGGAATATATATCAAGCACGATAATGGAAATCAAACAAAGGATGCAACAAATACCATATAACATAATAGAACATAACTATAGAGAAGGTAACCAGGCTATGCACTTGGCAAACTATATGGCCGACGGAAGTCAACATGTTCTTTCTCGACTAAATATATGAACATACTGTTCCAACCTTTATAAACCGAATTGTATTTAGTGACTCATTGGGTATAACATACATGTGCGTAATTCCTTTCTAAATATTTAATATCAATTTATGTTTCAAAAAAAAAAACAACTAGTAGCTTATCTTAAAAATATTTATTACTCCTATTTATTTTTATGCTTTAAAAAATAATGTTTATTTTTATAAATAATTTTCATGAAAATTTGTCAAGAACGAAAATAAATGTTAAAATTTTTGACTGAGAGCATCTCCAACCGAGTGTGATGTGTTTCCTAAGTGGTTGTTATAAGAAGACATCCTTTCAAAGCTTAAACTCCAAAATTCCCTACATTTTAAGGAATATAAGAAAAATTATCTCCAACCGATATATGTTTAGAATATTATTGTAATCCATTCTCATTTATCTAATTAATCAAATATTTTTTATTCTTTTAATTATTAATTTTAGTTGTTTTAACTTTAATTTGTGTTAGAATCAAAAATGGATTAATACTTAAAATGATTTTTGATTATTACTTAAAATGGTTTTTGTTACTAAATATATCTTAGTGGGATCAAGGGTCACTAGTAAAACTTGGGGTGGAAAAATAGAGCCATCCATTTTCACTTCTTAGTGAATGAGAAACCTTTGGTTTGTCCCATATTGGGCAAACCAAGGAGGAAGTTTATCCTCTTTACCACAAACGTTCTATATAA
>JAJJMC010024127.1:1201968-1287926 GCA_023531435.1 Papaver californicum | reverse complement strand
CTTCTTGTGCAACTTTTTCTCTAGTGCACATTAAGGGGGATCTTGATGGGGGATTTTATACTTTTTAGCAATGAATCTCTTCTCAACGCGTGGATGTTCGTAGGTGTAATGGTGCTTTTCAATATTGGACAATGTCAGGTTCACTTGCATTTGATTTCCAACTCACCCTTTTTCCGGTTTCAACACACACCATTTCTATTGGTACCAGGTATGTATGATTCTTTTTGTTGCTTTCTAAACCAAAAAAAAGAGAAAAGAAAGAGAACTGGACCATGCATGCTCATCCATCATGTGGTTAGGTTATCCCGTGTCTGCAGCAAGATTATTTTAATGTGCCTTTTCTCTGCTTAAGATCATGTGTCTAAGCGTCACTAATCCACTTATCCTTACTTATTTGTAGTACTTTGCCAAAGAATAGTCGATCTTTAAATTGCCAATTTCTCTGGCATTAATAATGCCACTGCCTACACTCCTATGGAAGATCGGGAGATATTTTGATAATTTGGAATTCGGCTTTGGTTAAAATGGAAGATTTTCTCGAAAGTACTTTCTTTTTAAGTATTTCTTGCCGCAACTTGTCGGATAACTTTCGTTGGGTATTAGTCGGCGTTTACGGCCCTTGTAATATGAACGAAAAAAAAAGTTTCCATTTGGAAATAGCTACTTTACACGGTTATTGGGATGGAATACCTTTGTGTTTTGGGGGGGACTTCAATGAGATTAGATTTTTGGAGGAAAGAAGGGGATGTCGTAGAATATCAAACTCTATGAAACTTTTTAACGACCTTTGTAATGATCTTGACCTTGTCGACGTGCCTCTCTCCGGTGCTAAATATACTTGGGGTAGACCGCCAAATAAGAAGAGTAAGATCGACCGTTTTCTCGTCTCTCCGGATTGGGAAATGCATTTCCCAAATATTGCTCTCAAGCGTCATGCAAGACCTTTTTCGGATCACTTCCCTATTGAGATAGGTGCAATGGACTCGGATTGGGGTGCTCGCCCCTTTCGTTTTCAACTAGCTTGGCTTGAAGACACTAACATTATTCCCTTAATGAAAGGATGGTGGGAGTCCTTTTTCTTTGTAGGTACGGCCGGCGAATGTTTCGCAAAAAAGCTAAACGCTTTAAAGGAGAATTTAAAGGTGTGGAACAAAGAAGTTTTTGGGTGCATTAACAAGGCTATGGACATGGCGCATACCAAGATGAAAGAGTTGGACGATCTAGATGATGGGAGGGGTCTCACCGTAGAGGAAGAAGACTTGGTAGTGACGGTAAAGGTGGATTTCGAGTTGGCCCATAGGCGTCAAAGCGTAATGTTGAGACAAAAATCTAGAATTAGATACCTAAGAGATGGGGATCGCAACACAAGGTTTTTCCATAGAATGGTGAAGGGTCATAGAGCATCAAACAACATCACCAATCTTCGTATTAATGGTAGGTGGACCGATAACAAAGAGGAAATTAAGATGCGCATTGCATAACATTTTGAGCATGCTTTTAAGGAGACTTCTAACTTTCGTCCTAGAATCAAAAACATGTGTCTCAAGAAGATTGATGAGAAAGCCCGTTTATGGTTGGAAAGGACTTTTAGTGAAGAGGAAGTGAAAAACGCAATTAAAAGCTTGGGAATAGACCGTGCACCGGGTCCGGATGGTTATCCCATGAAGTTCTTTATTGTTTGTTGGGAATTTATTAAAGAAGATTTGATGAAGGTTTTCAAGGAATTCCATGACCTCAATATCCTCCATTCGTCCTTAAAAAATAATTTGATCGCTCTCATTCCAAAGAAGGTGAACATCGAGGAAGTTGAAGATTTTCGACCTATTAGTCTTATCGGGAGTGTTTACAAAATCATTTCTAAGTGTTTGGCGGATCGTCTAAAGGTATATCTTCCTTCTCTAATCTCCTCGTCCCAATCTAGCTTTATTAAAGGTAGACAAATCCTTGATGGAGTTTTGATAGCAAATGAATGTGTGGATTCTAGACTCCGTCAAAAACTTCCGGGTTTGGTTTGCAAGCTAGATTTTGAGAAGGCTTTTGATAACGTAAATTGGAAATTTCTCAACGAAGTTCTTTTTAAAATGGGCTTTGGTGATGTTTGGAGGGCTTGGATTAGAAATTGTTTAACTTTCTCTAAATTTTCGGTTCTTGTCAATGGTTCGTCCTATGGATATTTTGGTAGCGAAAAGGATCTTCGGCAAGGAGATCCTCTATCCCCCTTTCTCTTCACAATTGTGGGTGAAGTCTTAAGTTGTATGTTGAGCAAAGCTCAAGAATTTGATCAAATTTCGGGGTTTTCGGTAAAGGAAGGAGGAACAAAAATTAATCATTTGCAATTCGCCGACGACACCATCATTTTTCTCGATGCGAAGGAGGATCAAGTCGCTACCCTCCGTTATCTTTTTCTTTGTTTTGAGCTAACTTTGGGCTTGAAGATCAATTTCTCTAAGAGTAGCTTATACGGAGTAGCGGTGGAAGAGAGCATTGAAAATTATGCAAATTTGTTGGGATGCAAATTCGAAAGCTTTCCTAGTATATACCTTGGTCTTCCGTTAGGTGGCAAAGTAGGAGGATCTCAAAAATGGGAAAAAACGCTCGATATTTGTGCGAAAAGGATTGCTCGTTGGAACGGAAAAGCGATATCAAAAGCGGGTAAGTCAATTCTTGCCAAAAGCATTCTAGGGAGCTTACCAATTTACTACTTTTCTCTTTTTCTTGCTCCTTGCGCCATAACTAAGGAAATGGATAAGGTGGTGAGGAATGTTTTGTGGGACGATGATCATAACACAAAAAGAATTCATAATGTTGGTTGGATTACGGTATCAAAATCAAAAGAAAAAGGAGGTCTTGGTATTAGAAGATCGAAATTAGTGAACTCGGCTTTGTTAAAGAAATGGTGGTGGCGGTTTGGCTTAGAGAAAGATGCTTTGTGGAGGAAGATTATAGTTGAAAAATTTGGTGAAACATCAAACGGTTGGGAAACTCTCCAACCTAAAGGTTCAAAAGGAGGTAGCCTTTGGTATAACATCTACAAAGAGTTAGAAGATTTCAATAAACATATCAAATTCAAGGTTGGCGCGGGTGAGGAAACTAGATTTTGGGAAGATGTTTGGATAAGGGATAAAAAAACTATGTGATATGTTTCCTTTGGCTTATGAAGCCTCAAGGACCAAGGAGCTCGTGGTAGCACGCATGTTCGATGTAGTTGACGGCGAGATAGTTTGGAAATTTATGGTTAGACAAAGGTATTCTCAAACCATCTCAAATGAAGTCTCAAGCATTTCATTTTTTCTATCTTCTTTCAATTTTCAAGAAGGAGCTTCGGATACTCGTGTTTGGGACGGAAATATCAATGGTCAATATACGGTTAAAGAGGGCATGAAGGTCAGAGAGGAACAAGCAACGCCAACTTTCACTATAGATGTTGTGTGGAGCTGGAATTACCGATGCAAAATCAACTTTTTTCTTTGGCTCCTTGCTCATGATAGGGTAATGACAAAAGACAAGCTCAGCATGGAGGTTTCTAGCCTTTGTTGCTTTTGTTGCGAAATTGACGAGACAAGTGAGCATCTTTTTTATGATTGTTGGAGGATCCGAAGGATTTGGGATTACTTTAGCGAAGGGTCGAGAAATAATTGGAGTTATAACTCCAATGTATCCATAAACGTAAATTCTTGGAAGCTCAATTGAGGTGACGATCGCCTTAGTCAAATTTGGAACAACATCCCGGTTGCTATTTGGTGGACTATTTGGAGGGAGCGCAATACAAGAGTTTTCGCAAACAAAAGAAAAAGATTGGAAAGTATAATTAGAAGCGTTAAAATTCAAGCTTTCTTTTGGGCCGAATCGAACACTAAAATACTAGGTCTAACCGCCAATATGGTCATAGCCCTTTGGGACTCACTATTTCGACCCCATTGATGTATGTCTTATGTTTTTATTTTCATGTTTTTCCTCTTTATTCCTTTGTCCCTTTTAGTTAATTTTTATTAGTGTTCATTGGGTTGAGGTACCCCTAAGTACCTCCTCTTTTTCAATGAATTTTCTTTTGATCGATAAAAAAAAATAATGCCACTGCCACAGTAGATAATCTTATTTCCTTCCAATGCTTGTTATGTTAGTTCACTAATGATGTCTGGGTGGTCTCTTTCAAGTTTCAAGAGTCACCCCCCACCGAATGGCATTGTCTTGTGGGACGTTAGAAATTCATTCCTTTTGTTCAGTCGTACTATCAATACAATTATGTCATTCTGAAACAGATAGTGAGTCTTCATTCACTGCTTTTCATATCGTGGCATATCCAACATACAATCGACCAAAAGAGGCCGTTCTTTTCAAGATGATTGGTCTTCAAATAAATAATTATCTCTAGATAACAATAAAATGTATAAAAATTCGTAAATCGTCACCACATTGAGCAGATAAATGTCCCGCAATTGAAATAATTTTACACCTGTATATTGAAAAAAAAAATTCATTGAAAAATTAACTGTAATTTTTTTAAAAAATTCTTGAAAATTATTTTGGATGAAATAATTATTTTTAGCACCAGAAACAAATTGTTACTGCTAAGACTATATTCCCGTACCCTACACCCTATTTGTTTAGGGGGAACAAAATACTATTCCCAGTAACAAGGTTCCATTCCTTTGTTTGGGATTAAAAATAACTATCAGAATATAATTTTTCGAACTTTTAGGTTCTCCTAAAGTGGGAGAATAGAAAACCCACGTCTTAGGTGGGTTTAGGATTCCCAATCCGGGGGAATCGTTCAGTTTTATAAAAAAAATTCAAGTCTACACATTCACAAAAAACACAGATGAAATAACAAGTTATCTCGCTATGGAATAGAGAAAATATCTTCAAAGCATAAGTAAAGTCTTTATTAAATTTTCTAGGGCTGACAATCTATGTAATTCTATTTGAAGCAGTCGCTCCTTTTGTCGATTTTCTATATAAAAATATTTAACTTCATACTCCTGAATCAAAAAAAAAATTCAATGGAAACAAAAATATGTTTATGGTGATATATTTTCTCTAAATTAGACTTAATATATATTCGTAATCTGATCATAATTTTTTATTTCCGTTTCTTATGATTTTGTGCAATTTTAGAAACTTAAAGGTTGCTCATACATAAGATGATTAGTGTTTATATAAGGTGTTTGCTTTTAGTGATTGTAGTGTATATAAGGTGTTTGCATTTATGTCTTAATGAATGTGGTGGTGTTTCTTGATTTTGTTAGTTTGGAGTCCTGCAAGTTGCGACTCTAGATAAGCAGACAGATGCATGATAGTGATTCTTGTAACAGTCCTGTAACCCCTGTTCCGCCTTGTGAGTCTTTGGAATTTGCTAATGGCTCTGTGAGAAGAAGCGATGAAATGTAGTGGCAACATCATGCATGGGTTTCATTTGCAGGTTACAACAATGAAAAACAAATTGTAGAAGTTAGGTGCATGTTTATAATTAAGTGAACTTCGTATATTTATATTAGAGATTGATATAGGTAAGAGCCATAAGGAAAAAAGATTGTTATGCTAACTGACCTTCTCAAATGCTCCACTAATTGCTAATAGTGGCACCCAAATAGTTTGTAGATTTATTTTGTTTTACTTATAATAGGATGTAGAGAATTCATCCTAGTATCTGGTAGTTACCACATCCAAAAAGAATATGTTTAACTAATGGAAGTCAATTAGGAGAAGGAGAAGGAGCACGATTAGGAATATAAATAGTCCTATGAATGTGTAGTTAGATGTTTAAAGATTATCTGATCATTTATTCTGTGATTTCCTTTAGTTATACTGTTTGGGTTCTTGATTTGTGTTGGATTTATTATTATTTTTTTAAAACTAAGTTAATACATTTACGGTTGATAATTTATGTTTTAGTATTACCATAATCTTTTGGAGTTTGATCAAAATATATTTATTTACGTGTTATTCATCAGAATGGCAATAAAACGTTCTTGAATTGCTAAAAAAGATGAAAAGTTAGTCGAATGTCTACAAGTTAGGTTGCTCCGCGGCCACCGTTCCCTGAAAATAATAGTAAGTTGGGTCAGACCCCAACTTAAAGTAGGCTTTAGTACCCTTGTAAAATTTACAAATAACCTAACAAACCTAAATCCTTGAAATGGCGGCAAAATACGAAAATGGTTTATAGGAGTATCTCTTGGTAAAATAATAGCTTCGGCGACTAAAAATAGTTACAGAACCTCATATTATGCATAAGACACGGAGACACCAAAAAATAGAGGTTAACATGTAGTAATAAAACAGATTTCCCACCCACGGAATTAATCGACATCTCCTCTCTATAGTTTCAATCTCTAACTGTACTATGACACGTATCAACTCTTGTGTAGTCCACTTAATTCCCAACCGTGCGTCAGAAAATAAGTGTTGTCGATCCCATTCAAGTCAATAGATCCATATCTTCTAGGCGAACCCTCGGTCATCGTCCAACAACATCTGGGAGTTGAGCCAACTACGAGTCTCAAACAGATGAAATACAAGCACAACAACCACTATTACTACCCAATGATATCTTGTTGTCTAACTTTTACACTCAAAATTTCATCATCTATACCACGTGAGTATGTATAGGAGTCTACTGAACTCTGTCACAGTCTAACACAAATGTTCCTACTCAAATCCAAAAATCATCTCATTCCAACGGTTTATTACCGAATTATACACATTACAACATGACTGCTTTCAGCATCAACACACAGAATTTAGTCACAATTCTCTTATGATTTGAGGTATCTAAAATGCTCAGATCTTCATGAAATTTCTACAGTAGATTACCTGTATGTATACAAACATCATACTAAAATTTCAACTCAATCCAACGGTTTATTACATAGTTATACACATTAAAACATGACTGCTTCCAGCATCAACACACAGGATTCAGTCACGATTCTCTTATGATTTTAGGTACCTAACATGCTCATATCTTCATGAAATTTCTACCTTAGGTTACCTATATGTACACAAACATCATACTAAAATTTCATCTCAATCCAACGGTTTATTACAGAGTTATACACATTACAACATGACTGCTTCCAGCATCAACACTCAGGATTCAGTCACGATTCTCTTATGATTTTAGGTAAGTAAAATGATCAGATCTTCATGAAATTTTTATAATAAATTACCTATGTATATACAAACATCATACTAAAATTTCAGCTCAATCCGATATATGGATATTGAGAAATCATACAAACAGTTGAGTGTCCAGAGTCTGAATTCAGCATATTGCAGTCTCAGTTTATTCAATCTTTGCAGTAGTAAATTGAACCTGATCCTCATGAAATTCTTACGGTAGCTTTATAACTCAGAGTAACACAATATATTCAGATTTCATAACAATATAACGGTTTAATAAAGAGATGCACACATTACAGGATGACTGTTTAGATTTGTTAAGTCAATTTGCAATGAGTATAAGAGATAGAAAACCTACCTGGTATGTGAAGCAAGGAAACAAAACCAACTCCTTTTCTTCTCTAATGGCTGAAACTCTTTTCTTCTCTCTTTTGTGTGTGTTTTTTCTATTTTATGTTCTTCCAAAAATAAAACACCAACAAAACCCTAACTATATGTATATACCCTAACTAGTCTTCCTAAAACTACTCAAACTTTTCTCCCCCACGTAGTGTTAAACTATCTCAAAAATAACTAACCTAAGCCTAATACTAGAGAGCATGCAGTTCTAGGATAAGGGGTTTTACAGGATTTGTCTCTACTTTGTGATGCATTTCAAAATCATTTGAAAAATATGTTGACGGGATAATTGGCTACATGGAGAAGATGGCAGCAATACTTATGCATAATCATGATAACTGATAGATTTTGTGATATAGTGGTAAGAATGAGTTTGTTTCAGAGTGAAGATTTGATTTTTTAGACTCAAATTCTAATAATTGAACTAGAAAACTCAAAGTTGGTATCAAGATTATAAAAGAAAGCATTGAGACTCAGGATTCCACCATTAACCAATTAAAGTGATTCAAATATTCATGCATTCTTTACCTTTAAAGTGATTCTAATATGTTGCAAAAGTAGATTTTCAAAGTAACAATTGTAAATCGAAAGTATAGAACATCAACAACCCTAGGCTAAGCATGCTCTATCAAAAGAAATCATAATTGCGTAATAAAAATCCCTAAATCAATTTTTAATCAAAGTAAATAATCATAAAAGAAATTATAAAAATCAATTAAAATAAAAATGTACTACTTTTCGAAATAATTGTAAATCAGTTAAACCCCTCGCCTCAGCAAATGGGTTTAACTCCTCATATTAATCACTTGCTCAAAATAATGATTCATGGCTCAAAGTGTTTACAAATGATGAAAAAGAGTGAAAATAATGAAAACTGGAAATTCACAGCGTTTGTAGGCGTTGTGAACTCACTGTTACAGAGGGAAAAATATTTCATTGAAGATAAATGTTGCAAAGCTGGAGATATTCGTTGCAAATGGGTTGAAGAAACCGTTGCCTATTCTTTGTTCTTGAGCAGCAACAACAGAATTTCTCTGCAACTCTTGATTTCTTATCTATAGCCTCTCTCTAATCTCTTCCCCCCTCGATGACATCTGTAAACTCTTTATATACCCATAGACCCCAAGAATCTCCTCAATTAATCGAGAATAATTCTCTTTAGCTTTTCTGCCATTAATGGAGATTAATTTCCTTTTATTTCTCTGTACGCTGTTTTCTCCAAGCTAGCACACTCCAACCTCATTGAGTTCACGTTCAGAAGCTGTTAGACACGCTCTATACTCGTGCAAACCTTCCAAAGATAGAGAAATCCCAAAAATATCTCACGGGAATATATTTCTTCAAAACCACGTGAACAGCCCAAGTTTTTCGATTCCAACATAATTACAAATCCTGTTTAGTCAAAACAGGATACTCCCAATCAATTCCAGCGATTAAATCTCTCTCAAACAGGTTCAAAACTCGAACCCTCATTCTGCAACATTTTTCCCGCCAAAATTTTGTGTTTGAAATGATGAAGATGAAGTGCCCTGATCTAAAACATGGGTGCCTTTAACAAATGGGGTGCCTTTAACACTTTTCGAGCCAATTTTTCCAAAAAAGTTTCTTTCCCAAAAATACCTACACACATATAAAACACCATAATAAGTACAAAATCGAGCACTAATAATATATAAAATTGAGATAAATTAGACATAAAAATGTGTCTATCAAATACCCCCAAACTTATTATTTGCTAGTCCTCGAGCAAATCTAATCTAGAAAAATCCTAAATCATTGTCGCAGGCATCGCGATTGCACTTAGTGTGTGCAACAAGCCTTTGAACCCCTATGTGACCCTAGTAGACGAGTGTTGTCTCGTGAGGATTTACAAAGAGGTATACCCACAAAACCTTTACTCCAAACTCTAGCTACTTGTGAACGATTGAGGATAGACACTAAACATGCTATTTAGTTGTCTATTAACTTCTTTGGCTATGAGAGGAATTACCCTGTTTTTCAATCCAATGGTTGTACACGAGTTTGCACTCAAGCGTACTAAAATTCATATATAAGAAAACAACACTCTACTTAGATGGTCGTACAATGGACCATGATACTCGGGTTCTAACAACCACAATCACATGAATAGATTAATAAGATGGATATGGAGATGACGAACTTTGCACATGTTGACTAAGGTGAACGGTGTTTCCCATATCTTTCTGAAGGTCACTGCCAGGATGAATTCTAATGGATTGAGATACACTCCTACTGGTCTTAATCCTTATACTAATATCGACTCAGCTGGTATATACAAGGGCCCTAGTGGTCGATTTATTGAAAATAAATCTTTTTTTTTGTCCAAATAATATACAATAATGGGGCTTGTTCTCAATCACTCCACCTCATCCTGGCAGTGATAACAATTCGATATTGGTGCCCACAAATCACTTAGAGAAACACATAAAATTGTTAAATAAAAATAGAACGTGACAAGGTGATGACTAACACCTGAGCTCTGTCCTTTTATGAATAGACCCTTTAGTTGGATCCCCCAACTCCTACAACCAAGAAGTTTGTTTCCATATACTTAAAATGGTTAGTGTCATCTGATAGACACATTTTAGTGTCTAATTTGCACCTTAGTTTCTATTAAGTTAGTATTCGATTTTGCAATTATTACGTGTTTTTATGCTTTTGTAGGTACATTTGAAGAATAAAGATTTGTGGAAAAATCGGCTTAAAAAGTGATAAAGGCACCCAAGGACAAGTGTTATTTGGCACCCTAGAAGTGGATAAGGGGTACCCTCGAGTCAACTCGGTCAAAATCGGGTCAAATCCGAGTCAAATCGGTCAACCCGAGTTGACCAAGTCAAGCCAGTCACGGAAATCGTCTGCATACAACTGTACACTTCGGTTCATGTAATTTTTGGAATATTTTGCTCCCAAATTGATACACAATATACTAGAGGTCCATACAAGATTAAACACGTGAAGAATTAGAGGTTTACGCCGGAAAAATAGCCCCAAATCCGAGTTTCGCCGGAAAAAGGGTATTATACTTTGATTCGGATTTGGATGAATTTTGGAGTGTTTTAAGGAGTTCTATTAGGTTTAGAAGACTCACAAGTATCCATAGAGCCTATATATACCAAGAGAAGCCAAGAAGAACGGGGAGAATAGCTTAGAATTGAAGTTTCGGAGTCGCCGGAATTGTGGCCGGAATACTCACGATCCGGCCAACTGCTGCTGCACCGGTCACCGCCGGTGACCGTGTTCTTCAACTGGTCGCTGCCGAAGAAGAAGACACAGCAATACTTATAAGTGTTGCTGTTCTGTTGCCTTAAATTTCAAATTTCTTCCTTCCTTTTCTTTGCCTTAGCCTTTTGCAACGGCTGAACCTTGTTCTGTAACACTTATAAACGCGTCTGTTCAGCTGTTGCACTATTATTCAACCTTGTAATCAATATTTTGAGCAATGAAAAGATCTTTTGAGCAAGTTTTCTTCACCATGAGATAAGTCTATTTACTGGGATGATGGAGGAGGTTTTTCTCTCAATTTTATGTGGTAAGTCTATTTTTAATTAATTATTTATAATTCTTTTAATATTATTTGCATGGATTTAAATTAGAAAAAAAATGGTTTTTATTAAATAGTTGTGTTCTCTTTTGATGGGTCATGCTTAGTTAATTACTCTTGATGTCCCATGCTTAGGATTTACAATTATTCTTTTAGGAAACATATTTTTGGCAAACTTGAATTAAATTGTTAAAAAGAATTACATGATTAATCACATAGATTGTTAGAAATAACTGAACCCTGATTCCTAGTTTTCTCCATATTTTCTAAAAATATTCTCTAGTTTATTTTCCTGATTTTTATTAGTTTAGATTAAGTTTAATATTTTCTAAAATCATTACCTTCACAAGTTCGAGAATCGAACCTCTTTATTTACCACTTTCTAAAATTACATCATCATCCTGAACTGTTCACAAGTTTCTAAAGTTTGGAGTTTTATTATTTCAACTAAAAGTTTCTCCTTTACCCCCAAACTTAAACCTAATATTGTCCTCAATGTTTCAAATTAAAGTGCAATACCAAAAATATAGGTAACTAGAGGAAAGAGGTAAGTCAGAAAGATAGTACCTGAGTGAAGCATAACAATCCTTCTTTGGAGAATAAGATAGAAAATAAAAACAAAAACCTACAAAAACTTACTAATGTACAACAACATCCTTGATGGTCAATCAAGGCAAGCAGGGTCCTTCAGAGGGACCTCCTCAACATCACCTGCAGGAAAAGGCTCTAAAAAGGGTTCCAATCTTTGACCTTTAACCTTTGAAGAACTAGTACCATCTAGTGCATCAATGTTAATAGCACCATGAGGAAAAACAATACGAACTATAAAAGGACCTGTCCACCGAGAGTGTAACTTCCCGGGGAATAAATGCAAACGGGTATCATATAGAAGAACTTTTTGACCTGGAGAAAATGACTTTCTTAAAATATTTCTATTATGCACAAGTTTCATTTTGTTCTTATACTCCTTAGTACTATCATATACATCTTTATGAATCTCGTCCAACTCATTGGGCTGGAGCTTCCTATGAACTCCTGCCTTGTCAAGCAAAAAATTAAGTTGATTTACAACCTAATATGCTCTATGCTCTATCTCGATGTGCAGGTGACATGCTTTTCCAAAAACTAGACGATAAGGTGACATTCCAATGGGGGTCTTAAACGCATTACGGTAAGCCCATAAGGCATCAGTAAGCCTCAACGACCAGTCATTCCGTTTAGGATTAACTGTGTTCTCTAAGATATGTTTAATCTCCCTATTGGAAACCTCTACCTGACCACTAGTCTGTGGGTGATATGGGGTAGCTACTTTGTGGGTAATACCATATTTCTTCATCAAAAGCCTAAATGGTCGATTACAAAAGTGTGACCCTCCATCACTAATTATAGCTCGCGGTGTACCAAAACGTGCAAATATGTTATCATTCAAAAACTGGACCACAACCTTGTGGTCATTTGTTCTACATGATACAGCCTCAACCCACTTAGACACATAGTCTAAAGTGACAAGGATGTAAAAATAACCAAAAGAATTAGGAAAAGGACCCATAATATCAATGCCCCACATATCAAAGACCCCAATAACTAGAATAGGGTTCAAATGCATCATATTTCTACGGGAAATAATTCCTAACTTCTGGCACGCTCACAAGTAACACAGTAACAGTGGTTGGTTTTAAACAACAAAAGCCAGTAGAATCCACACTACAATATCTTAGCAACGATTTTCTTAGTACTAAAATAACCCCCACAAGCATGATCATGACAAAAGGAAATAATATCGGACTGGTCACTCTCAGGTATACACCTCCTAATAATCTGGTGTGGACAATACTTAAACAGATAAGGATAATCCCAAAAGAAATGCTTAACATCGACTAAAAACCTAGAACGATCTTGTTTACCCCAATGTTGGCGCATTCGACCAGTAACAAGATAGTTCACTATATTCGTATACCAAGGTAATCGGGAAACAAGAAAAAGTTGTTCATCAGGAAAATTATCCCTCACAGGAGGGGAATCAAAAACAAGCCTAGAAAAGTGGTCTACTACTACATTTTTGCACTCTTTTTGTCTCTAATTTCTAGAGAAAATTCTTGTAACAAAAGGATCCATCTAATCAAACTAGGTTTAGTATCCTTCTTGGACAAAAGATACTTCAAAGCAGCATAATCAGTAAAGACTATAAACTTAGAACCTAAGAGATGATATCTAAACTTGTTTAAGGAAAAAACAATGACTAACAATTCCTTCTCTGTGGTGGTGTAGTTCAGTTGGGCATCATTCAGAGTTTTGATAGCATAGTAAATCATATGGAGTAATTTGTTTTCTCGTTACCCTAACACAATACAAATAACATAATCTGAAGCATCACACATGATCTCAAAGGGTGGGTTCCATTTAGGTGCCTGGACTATGGGGACGGTAGTGAGCAAAGTCTTAAGCTTCTCGAAAGTCACTAAACAAGCATCATCAAAAAAAAACTTAATATATTTTGCAAGCAAATTGCAGAGAGGTCTAGAAATCAAGCTAAAATCCTTAATGAATCGACGATAAAAACCTGCATGCCCTAAGAATGACCTAATATCTCTTACGGTTTGGGAATCTGTAAATTCTTAATAATGTCAACTTTGGCTTTGTCTACCTATATACCCTTAGAAGATACGATATGCCCTAAAATAATTCCTGATCGAACCATGAAATGACATTTCGCCCAATTAAACACTAAATTATTTTCCTTACATCTAATCAACACTAACGTCAAATGATGCAAGCACTCATCAAAAGATGAACCAAACACTAAAAAATCATCTATAAAGACCTCTAAAAACCATTGTACCATGTCAGAAAATATGCTCATCATGCAGCGCTGAAAAGTAGCGGGCGTATTAGACAACCCGAAAGGCATGCGTTTATACACAAAGGTACCAAAGGGACAAGTAAAAGTAGTTTTCTCTTGGTCTTCTGGGGCAATAACAATCTGATTATAACCAGAGTAGCCATCTAACGAGCAATAATGACTATGTCCAGATAATCGCTTTAGCATTTGGTCGATGAAAGGAAGGGGAAAATGGTCCTTCCTTGTGCCTTGTTCAAATTTCTATAGTCAATACAAACACGCCACCCCGTGGTCACTCGGGTTCGGATTAACTCATTGTTATCAATCTGGACTACAATGATACCTGATTTCTTGGGAACAACCTGAACAGGGATGGCCCACTTATTTTCTGAAATGAGATAGATAATACCTGCATCTAACAACTTAAGCACCTCAGTTCGAACTACTTTTTTCATATTAGGGTTCGGTCGACGTTGCATCTCCCTAAAAGGTTTGGTGTCATCCTCTAAATGAATTTGATGCATACAAACATTAGGACTTATACCCTTAATGTTTGCTAAGGTCTACTTTAAAACTTCCTTGTTGTCTTGAAGTACGATCACTAGCCTAATTTCCTGATCACTATCCAAGTCGGATGCTACAATTACAGGAAAAGTCTCATATGGGCCTAAAAACACATATTTCAGAGTATCTGGCAATGGTTTGAGGTCCAACTTAGGAGGCTCTTCTAAAGAAGGAATTAAGGTAGAATTAGAAACTGGTATGGTTCGAACTTAACTTTCCATCTATTAGTATCTAACACTTGGGTAGATTCTAACAGAGCATTCGCTTGATCAATGGTGCTATCATTGTTTAAATCTAAGCCGAAATGGGATAGACAACTCTCTAATGGATCTTCAAATAAGATGTTTTTGTAATGACTCCTGAAATAATGTTCCTATCATGTTCACCTCTTCAATGGACGCGTCATCTAGCTCAGGGGGTTGCTTACTAATATTGAAAATATTCAGCTCAATATTCATATTACCAAAAGATAAATTCATAATACCATTTCGACAATTAATGATTACATTAGATGTAGCTAAAAATGGGCGGCCTAATATCACAATTATCTGGTTTTCTGGGTCAAGAACAAGTTGGGTATCTAGGATAACAAAATCCACATGATAAATAAACCTATCGACGTCAATAAGAACATCCGCGACAATACCACGAGGAATTTTCACAGACCTATCATCTAACTGAAGTGTTATCTGGGTAGGTTTTAAGTCACTAAGTCCTAGTTGGAGGTACACATGGTACAAAAGTAAATTCACACTGGCTCCTAAGTCAAGTAATATTTTCTTTACACGGTAGTTACCTATTGTGTAATAAATGGTAGGGGAACTTAGGTCTTTGTACTTAGGAGTTATGTTGTTCTGGATAATTAAATTCACATGACTAGCTATAAAGGTTTTTTTATGTACACTAAGATTTCGCTTTCGCGTACAAAGATCCTTAAGGAACTTGACATAAGTAGGAATATGCCTAATTGCATCTAATAAAGGAAGATTGATGTTGACTTGCTTAAAATTCTCCAATATATCATTAAAGTTGGATTCCTTCCTAGTTTGTACTAGAAGTTGTGGGAATGGGGCTCTGGGCACAAAATCGGGCTCAGTGGGAACCGCATTGGTTTCTTTAGAGACTTTATCAGTCTCTTCACCTATATGCTCAGAAGGATGAACTACAACATGTTCACTATCGGGAAAGGTTACCTTATTGTCTACCACTCCTAAGGGTTTTAATCGAATTGACATGATTTGATGATTTCTCACCAGAAGATAACTCATGAACTCCTCCAGGGTTGGGTTGTGTTTGACTAGGAAACTTACCTTTTTCTCTCAAAGACTCATTTATCTGACTCACCTGGATTCGAAGATCGAAAATAACATGTTTTTTTTCCTGTGCAATCCTATATTAGCCTGTAGACTTTGTTCAACTTATTGCTGAAACTTAGTAGTATTCTGAGCTAACATGGTGAAAGACTTTTTTAAACTCATGATCTTCTTATCTGAAGGGCTCTGAAATTGTACTGGTCCAGAAGGATTCTTAGTATAACTAAAACCTGGGGGAACTTGAGGGTTACTAGACCGACCTTGATTCTGGCCCTTAGACCAAGAAAGGTTTGGATGGTTTCTCCAACCAAGGTTATAGGTTTCTGAATATGGGTCAAACTTCTGACGGTTATCATATCTAGTGTTATTGTAAAGAGCATGGGCTTTCTCTTCGACAGTCTGTCCTTCCCAAAATGACATGGGCTCTATTCCACAACTAGATTGACTCAATTCTAAGGCTTCTAACCTTTTTGCTATAGCTGCAATTTTGGCATCTGATTCAAGAATTCCATCTACCCTATTGAAATTACCTTTGCTCAGTAAAATTTTTCTCTGGGGTTCCTTACTACATTCCCATTGCTGGGTATTTTCGACAATTTTATTCAAAAATGTCATTGCCTCATCAACAATTTTACTATCAAAACTCCTTGTACATAATGACTCGAATATGGTCGTCGTTAGATAATCTAGCCCTTCATAAAGGATCTGGACTAGTCTAACCTTTTCTAAACCGTGATGGGGACATTGTATCAATAAATCATTAAACCTTTCCAAATACCTATAAAAAGATTCCCCCTCTTACTGTACAAATGTGGAAATATCGTTCTTAATAGATAATGTTTTGTGCCTAGGGAAAATTTTAGATAAAAAGGAAGCGATAAGCTATTCATATGCTTCGATGGATTCAGATGGCAAACTATATAACCAAGATTTGACCTTGTCTCTCAGAGAAAAAGGAAACAACCTAAGTTTCAAAGCTTCATTAGTCAGGTTGTGAATTCGTAGGGTATTACATATTTATTCAAATTCCCTAATGTGAAAGTAGGGGTTTTCATTTTCTTTTCCTAAGAAGATTGGGAGCATCTTTATGGTCCCAGGTTTTAACTCATAGTTTGCTTGAGTTTCTACTAACTTATTACATGATGGACGAGAAGTCCTAGTGGATTCAACAAATCTTTTAAATTTGCCATTTCTGGCACAGTTGGAAAACTAGGAATAATTTACTCACTAAGAGATAAATTCTCAAAACTAAAGTTTCAAAAAATTGGGCTCTCAAAAGAAGGGTTTCCTAAATTCTCAATTTCAAAGACAGAGTTTATATTCTCATCACTGATCAAACGAACAATAGAATCTCTTCTCCAGACACGCTCACTCAAGGATTTTGGCGGCCTGGGCATGCATTAAAATAACTCTTAATATGAAGGGAATTATAAACAAACACAAGCAAGGCTGACTCAACCAAGCAAACTTATTTAATCTAAAAAACAAAAAACATGATGGCTCCACTTAGATTGTTTCTAGACCAGCTTCTATTCTTCCAAAAAGAAAACTAGTTACAGTTTTAGCAAACCTCTTGAACCGATCTGAATTAGATTAAGTAGATCAAAGAGAAGCAAGATAAGCTCTATGGAGCTTGGATAAATCTACCTCTTTGGAAAACGTTTCCTGGGGTTACAAGGCGGCACAAATCAACTTAAAATAATCATCCTGATCCTTGAGTTGATCCAACAAAGTAACCAATACAATTCTTCCAAAATGTTTTCCAATAAGCTCGATACCCTATCGGTCTTCTTTCTACTCAAACTTTAAGGATTAGGTTTGTGATAGATAACGTTTTCCTAAGGCGGGCAAGAAGGAAACGGTGATGAAATACGAGTCCTTATCTTATATGGCCAGTCCTCGCCCTTTACTAGAAAATAAATCCATATTCAGTTCCTCAACATATATCCATACGAAGGAATACATTAAACCCACTTGCAAGGGATTCGTGGGTTGATCGAGTCTTACCTCCCGTACCAGACGGGGGATGAATCGGTTGTAGTTGACTCTGGCCACCGACTCTTGTGTCAGTGTACGAACCCGAGGGGCCGAGACAATATCGAAATTATCGTCCTTCCTTGTTGCAGTTTATATTTAAATTACCCTTCTGTATGGTTTAAAAATAAAACTAATGTCGAAAGTCCCAAAATAAAGTCCAAAATTGTCCGAAAATAAAAGAAAAATTACAGAAATAATAAAATATTTCCTAATACGATTTCCTAAAAAGAGAAACAAATAAATCTAAAAATAAAATCTAATTAAAATTAAAATTCTTTGTCTTCTTTTTCGTTCTTTTAGCTTTAACTTTTAACTCCAAGTTTTTAATCACCAAAATCTTTGACTCAATTTCTTTTCAATCCAAAATTCAAAACCTGTAGCAAAAAGATAAATACCCAAAGAAACGTAAAATAGAACAAAGTAAAAATAATACAAAAAACAAAAATGAAAACCTAAAAATAAATCAAAAACTTTAAACTTAGAGACAAGTCCGCGTCGGCGGTGCCAAAAATTGATAGATTTTGTGATATAGTGGTAAGAATGGGTTTGTTTCAGAACTTGTGAAGATTTGATTTTTAGACTCAAATTCTAATAATTAAACTAGAAAACTCAAAACAAAGTTGGTATAAAGATTATAAAAAAAGCACTGAGACTCAGGATTCTACCATTAACCAATTAAAGTGATTCAATCTAATCAATGTTCATGCAATTCTTTACGTTTAAACTGATTCTAATATGTTGGAAAAGTAGATTTTCAAAGTAACAATTGTAAGTCGAAAGTATAGAACATCAACAACCCTAGGATAAGCATGCTCTATCAAAAGAAATCACAACTGCTTAATAAAAATCCTTAAATCAATTTTTAATCAAAGCAAATAATCATAAAAGAAATTGTAAAAATCAATTAAAATAGAAATATACCATTTTTTTTTTGGAACAATGGCTTCCTCCATCGCCTCAGCAAAGGGGCTTAACTCCTCATATTAATCACTTGCTCAAAATAATGATACATGGCTGAAAGTGTTTACAAATGATGAAAAAAAGTGAAAATAATGAAAACTGGAAATTCGCAGCGCTTGTAGGTGTTGCGAACTCACTGTTACAGAGGGAAAAATATTTCATTGAAGATAAATGTTGCAAAGCTGGAGATATTCGTTGCAAATGGGTGGAAGAAACCGTTGCCTATTCTTTGTTCTTGAGCAGCAGCAGAATTTCTCTGCAACTCTTGATTTCTTCTCTGTAGCCTCTCTCTAATCTCTTCTCCCCCTCGATGACATCTGTAAACTCTTTATATTTACATAGACCCCAAGAATATCCTCAATTAATCGAGAATAATTCTCTTTAACTTTTCTGCCATTAACGGAGATTAATTTCCTTTTATTTCTCTGCACGCTGTTTCATCCAAGCTAGCACACTCCAACCTCATTGAGTTCACGTTCAGAAGATGTTAGACATGATATATACTCGTACAAACCTTCCAAATCCCGAGAATATCTCACGGGAATATATTTCTTCAAAACCACGAGAATAACCCACGTCTTCGATTGCAACAGAATTACCAATCTTGTTTAGTCAAAACAGGATATTCCTAATCAATTCCAGCGATTAAATCTCTCTCAAATAGGTTCAAAAATTGAACCCTAACTCTGCAACATTTTTCCTGCCAAAATTTTGTGTTTGAAAAGATGAAGATAAAGTGCCCTGATCCAAAACATGGGTGCCTTTAACAGCTGTGAGTGCCTTTAACATTTTTTCGAGCCAATTTTTCCAAAAAAATTATCTTTTCAAAAAATACCTACACACATAAAACACCATAATAAGTACAAAATCGAGCACTAATAATATATAGAATTGAGATAAATTAGACATAAAAATGTGTCTATCAATAACGATAATGCAACCAAAGTCCTTGAAGAATTAAACAACTTATACGAGTTAACTCTTGATCAAGTTGTTACAACGGCTAATATCATCATCGCCAATTCTTCTAAGTCTGCTATTTTTCTTGCATTACCGCATGAGATGCGTATGTATTGTGTTATGAGGTCGTTAGCTAAAGCTACAGTCTAGATAAGTAGGTCTCCATGCCAATAGTTCTAAATAACTAATATTCCTTTGTTTTTTGTTTTTTCAATAAGTATTTTAGGACCTTTATTTAGTTAAGAGCTTACGAAAAAAATTAATTTATTATATTTTTATAAATTCTTAAATAAAAATTTAATGGAAATATTTTATAAGTTTTGGTTATTTATTTTATTTAATTTACTCAAAAGGATATAATAGGAAAACATTGGGTTTTTTTATCCCTAATCTTGACTTTGCCAAAAACAGGAATGGAAATATGGGAGGAATATTATTTCTAATCCTGACATAACCAAACAACGTGCTCCAGAGGGTTGCTCCTCGGGATCTAATGGAAGAAGTTGACGAGGTGGTGGCTATAGTACAATTATCGGGCTTATGTCCGGTTATTCACTACGCACAGAGTGAATGTGATTCAATTACCTCATCCTTGTTTTGCTAGAGATTCTGCCCAGAGATGTACACCTTTCATCTCTCATTCAGCGAGATGACAATCACTCCCGATGATGTGAAGAAAATTACTCGACTCAGGTTACTGGGAAAAGCGTCGATGCCGACTACTATGAAATGAATTGGAACCAACTCTATGTTTTGGATGAATAAAATCTTGGTTGGAGTAAAGGCACGACGAAACTGGAGTTCGCCCGTGCAAACAAAGATGTGGATAATGTGAATCAAGACCTTGGCAACAGAGTGAAACCAAGAAAGTTGAAACAGATCAAGTTGGCCAATTTGAAGAGTTATTATGAGAAGACAAGGTCGAGAGTTGTCGATGGTTCTTTGGTGCTGAACGATGACATTATCAAGAAAACTGCAAGGGCGTACTTGTTGTATACTCTCGGGAAAACAATCTTTCCCAACCTCACAGAAAACAAGGTGAAGGCTCAATATCTCCAACTTTTAAGGGATCTTCCGACGCTTAACGAGTTCTCTTGGGGAACCGATTCCCTTGCTTTCAAACTATACAATCTTGCAACGACCTCTGGGTTAACAAGCACAAAAATTGGAGGCAATTTCAGTCTTCTTCAGGCAAATCTCTACGATATTAAAGTTGTTTGATAATCTAGAATAAGAAGGCGTATATTGTGTATTATTATTAATGTTAGGTTAGAACAATGAATTATCATATGAACAATGTCTAGGAGACCGACCCTTTTCATATGATTATTAAGCAAATGTTAAAGCTTTGACTTCTTTCCTTTGTGACATCTCCGTAATAAGGATTTTTTTTATGTTGTTGATGTAGGGGTGGGTGTATGATCATTTTCCAAAATTGAATTTGGCTACTGAAGTCGCTTGGGATGATTCATTGCCTACTTCATCCAAATATGAGTTCAAGAAAGTCAAGAAGCATAAAAATAATGAGGCGCTTGTAAGTTTGAGAGAAATTGGATGGTTTGGATGGAATCAACGTTGAATTTGACCCATACATGAACAAGGATAAACCCTTCAACGATTTTTTATTTAAAAATCTAGCCGTTGGATAATTAAAACCTATAAAAGGAAACATGTCCCTTTCATTTTCATTTATCCCTTTCTCATTTATTACTTTCATTCTCATTTTAATTCTCATTCTCACACATCCCTTTCAAGCAATAAATATGGTAACTTCATACACTACGGACGAACATATTGCAATTATTAGATCTTGGGTTACGCTCACCAAGCAAGAGTACAAAAAAGCATACATTACCCAAAGTAACCGACCCGTTAATGAAGATTGGATGGTGGATCATACATTCGATTCTTGTGGAAGCGCTTGTTTAAGATTTTTGAAGGATTAGACAAAAATCGTAATCGTAGGAGATTCAAAGGCATTAGAAGAAGGTTTGAGGGGTTGTTTCAACAATTGGAAGCTTTGAGAGACGAAATAAAAAGTTTAAAGGAAGATCATCCCGAAATCTCCGGTGCGACAAGAATAAATGTGTCAATCAATAAGTCCTCCATTTGTTTTCAAACATGCAAACTTACAATTGATTAATTTTTTTCCCAGTGGGTGATGAATCTTTACAAATACGAGATTATCTATGAAAATACATATCGTATTTTGGAAGAAAGTGGCATGTGTCATTTCAACCTATATGTTTAAATAAATCTAATGATCTACTCTATTTCGTTTCCTTTAGTGTAACGATGCTATGAAAGATGTATGCCTTTTAGATTCAATGAAATGATTTTACGAATTCCAAAATAAGCTGTAAACAAGCCTCATGGGAAAAAGTTCTAGTGATTCAGTAAACCTAACATTAGGTTCGGCTGAATCAAATTTTAGCCGAATAACTTACTAAGACCCACAAAAAATAAGATCTTACTGTTCGACTGGTTTTTGGAACCAATTTTAGCCGAACTCAGAATTTTCCTTTGGCGGCTGCTTACAAATAAAATGTTCGGCTGATACTTAGTTCTCACCGAAACAGACGAACTGTTCTTGAGTACGTGGTTCGACTAACATGTTTTCAGCTGAACACATACTTGTCCCTTGGCGGTAAATTACAAACTTGTTGTTCGGATATTTCTTCGACCTGATCGTAACAGCCGAACTGTTCTTGAGAATGTGATTCGACTTATACTTTTCAGCCAAACTATAACCTGATAAGCCGAAGTCTTAAAAAAAATATTTTTCGATGAATTTACCATACAAAAACGAGATTAAACCTAATCTAACACCATAGATGAGTGTTATTAGGAATGGGTTCCTCAACCATGTATTCATCTTAGGGATTTGGCTCATAAAAATTATTATTTTAAGCTTGAAGTTGAGTTTGTGTTTGAGTTTCAGAAAAATCATTCTCATAATCCAAAAAATCAGCCATATCAGGATCTCCATCGAAATTGATGTGTATTTTCTCATAAACTTTCATTAATAACCTTTGGTTTTTCTTCACTTCTTCTAACTAATTATAATTTTTTAAACCAATGATTACATTAACTACTAATCATTATTATTAACTATAAAGATTAACTTTAATACTAATCTTTATTAATTAAAACATAAATGATTAAAATTATCACTAATTATACAAGGGTAATACGAGTATTATCAAAAATTATGCTAAAAGACATTAAAAATTACATCAGTGATCCTATTTTATCTATATATGATATGCCCACCAAAAAATACGTATGCTCAAAAACATGATTCGTGATTCATTTACTGCACTGTAGTGTAGTTCAGTTCGAACAATGGCATCACATGTTAATTGAAGGTTTTACTCTAAACAAGATCGACATAATTAATAGTACTATTTGATTCACCATTAAGCAATTAGAGCAAAACTTTTCCTTATACTTTTTATAAAGTTTACATGACATGAAATATTAGTTTAATGATAAACTTCATTGATTAAATCATAATTAACAAACTTCAAGCATAAGAGACTAAAATTTCAACATTCTTGGACAACTCTCACCGGCCTCCTTATTGCTTTTTGGATTTCTAGTTCGCATTTTCCTAACAGACATATTTGTACCTCATTCTATGAATTTTCAACGGCGGGTAATTTATCATTTAACTAGAGAAGTATAATATGAGAGAATAATTTTCAACAAAAACAAGATATATAATTCAGCAAAAGCAAATTTTTGAAGTTTGGATTTTAAAGAGGCTGATTAAAATATTTATTTGTAATTAAGAATATTTATATCTCGTTTGTTTAGATTTGACTTGAAGGCTGAATCTGATTCGGGCTGAGTCATATATCAGATCATTTGTTTTTCATTTTTTTTGATGTATGATTCGGCTCATACATCTGAATTGGAGGTATTTGAGTTATGTATCGTTTTATACCTGACTTGTTGAGCACGTATCTGAGTTGATTTAAAAGTTTTTGTAACTTTATTATTTAATAATTTGTAAATCAGATACAATGAGTTAGATTCAGATATATTGATTCAGATTCATTCGAGAAAAAAAAAACATGCTAAATAATTTAGTGAAAATGAGATCAAATAAGAGCCAAATGTCAGTTATATATGTATGCCAGATGCCCAAAAATATACTTGGATGCTTTAAAAAAAAACTGATACTTGGAACACAATAAAAAACGGTTTAAATATTCAATAAATTGGTTAAATAACCTTTAAATATTTATTTATGTGTCTAGAAGACAAGTAAAATTAGATATTATTTTAATGCCGATGAATTTTAGATACTTTCTTAATATCCAAAAATAAATATTAATATAATATCACGTCCTAATTTAACGCCTTGTACACTGTAAAAATCTCTGTTTAAATATATAGTCTTAGACACGTAAGGGCGTCCGCAGTGGGTCGACCATCCCAAAAGACCAATGACTAAAATTTTTAGTCTTTGGTCCGGCCCAAGAACAGCTGTAAATAGTCGTGTGGTGTCCTAATACAACGCATGGTGTTGGGCGGTATACCAGCATAGCGCTTGCTAAAACGGCGAAGTCTTAGAATAACGCTTGAGCCAGGCGAAATCCTAGAATAACGCTCGATGTGAGGCGGACATGGAAGATAACGCCTGGTAGTAAACGGTATCCTAAGACCACGCCCAAGAGATGGGCGGTGTACCAGCATCACACATGATGGGGCGGTGTCCCAAAATCCCGCCTGGTGGAGTGACACATGTGCGAAGAGAGTGTTTGAGATGAATGCGACGGGCGAAGTCCTAGCGCCCCGCCTGGGATTCCAAGCGAGTTGCTAGCAGCCCGCCCCATCCTATCTTCCTTCTTCTTCTTCCGCAACTCTTCTGAACCCTATGTTTTCATAAGCAAACCCAAGCAAACCCTCTTCCGCCTCCCCCTTTTGAACCCTGTTCTTATCAAACGATCTCCCAAAGAACCGCCTACGATTTTGAGGCTTCGCTCAAGCTTTTTCCAAACATCCAAGCGCAATCAAATTATCCAGGCGGACTCCTAGGGGCACGCCTAGCAGCGAGCGGCGTCTTAGCACCTCGCCTATATCTGAGTGGAGTCCTAGCAACACGTTTGATTGTAGGCGGTATCCTAGGATTACGCTCCAACTGAGCGGTATTCTAGCGTTGCGCCTGTTAGTGGGCGTGATCCTAGAGCTTCGTTTCATCAGGCGTAATTCTAGGCTAGCGCTTGATCTGGCGCAATCCTAGGATACCGCCCGAGTTTTTGAGCGTTGTATCGCGACGCCGCTTGATGCTAGGCGGAACAATACGAGTCCGCCCGACTAAACCATGTTTAGTCCAGAAAAATTTCCAAATCTAGTCTGCTACAGTGATATTTCTGGACTAAACCTCAAATACCGTCGCTCCATTACATCACCCAAAACCGGACTAAAGACTAAAGATGATCTTTGGTCCATCATTGTGGACGCTCTAAGACACATAGTTGAATTTGGGTTAATTTTAGTTTTCTATAAACTCTAACCTCTCTGGCTACGCCGTCTAAATATTGATGGACTGTTGTTGTAGGCTAGCTTACTGCTAGAGTTTTACTTAACACCTACACAAATGGTAAACACTAGTTACTAACATTTTCACTCTTTACAAACAAGTCTCTTTAATCACTCTCTTAATTGTCGATAACTGCAAATTTCTTCTCCACGTTGGGCTAGGCGCGTGTGGATCCGTCTGAAACCCGAAACACTGGGTTTATCAACGAGGATGATGCAAATTCTGATGTCATCTACCATCAATAACACCGTTCGTATTAAAAAAATCGATAACACCGTTGACATGTTGATATTCGATGAGTATAAGAAAAGTGAGAACATTGCTGATTTTAGTTTAACTAAGAAATTATCTTACTTAATTAATACAGAATACATTCAATTTTATCTTTATTTAAATTTGGATAAAACCAATTTTATTCTGCATATTTTAAAAAATAATTATTTTTGTCAGGATGTATCTAGTTTTATCATGTATATTCTAACAAATAAACATGTCTTCCTTATGATGTATCTGGTTACATCCTGCATATTTAGATATTTATTTATTTTTATGCTGAAGGTGATGGTGGTGTTTGTTGTATTTAGTTACATGGTGGCAGTTTTATGCTTTTGTTGTTGTTGAAAATGTTGGTAGTGGTGGTGGTTGTGCTAGATCTTTATTTTTAATATGGAATGAGTGTTTTACCTATTTTTCGAAGAATTTTTTTAACCATTTTTCGAATATTTTTTCTTATTTTAGTTTAACCCAGAATGCAACCAGTTTCATCATAGCTATTTTTGAATAATTTTTCTTATTTTATTTTAAGTCAGGATGCAGCCAGTTTCATCCTAGCTATTTTTTGAAGAAAAAAATATTCTTAGTCTAGTCATGATGCATCTAGTTTCATCCTAGCTATTTTTCGAATATTTTTTTCTATCTTAATTTATGTAGGATGCAACCAGTTTCATCTTAGCTAATTTTTTTTTCCGAAAGAAAACATTTTTGAATCTACTATCAACAATGGATCTTGTTTTGTAGATAATTTAAAACCCTTTCCAAAAATATAATTTTTATTAAAATTAGATATATATTTTGGAAGTTATGAAATTTCTTTGTGGTTTGGTTTAAAATAGGAGAGAGAAAAGATAAAAAGAAGAAAAAACACAAAAATAAGGGAGATAATTGTCTAGGTATTTTAGTCTCTATTTTACCCATCCATAATATTTACATGTCCATTAAAACCAAGTTTTATGGATACTTGGACAATAAATCCATTTTCTCTTAAATATTTGATGTTTTTATTATCAGAATTTCCAATACCTATAGTCAGACCAAATTATTTATGTTATCTCTAATCCTTGATTAGATTAAAGCATAACAATCTTGTGAATAATGCATAGTAAAAAAATTAGTCTTGATCATAATTTGATGGTTGATTGATGAAATTCTAATCAGATTCAGACAATTTGTAAAACCTCCATCAAATCAGAGGTGCCATATGTTGCAGCCATATCTCACTTAATTCAATTATTGATTCAACCATTCTAAGAGCATCTCCAATAGAAGGTGAGATTTTTATTTTCTAAGGACACATAGCATTTTAGACCCTTATTTAAATAAAATTTATCTCCATCAGTAGGTCCTACAAAGTAGGAGGGGTGACAAAATAAATACGAAGGTCTTAGAGAAAGTATTATCTTGGGAATGACCTCCATGTCATTTTATTAAACTATTTTTATAATTATTATTTCTAAATAAATATTTCTAAACCAATAAGAAAAAAGAAATCATCTTTTTTCTTTATTCATAAGTCAAATCATAAAAATAAGACCCCACACCATTGGAGGTTCATAAGCAAAATATTTTTATTTTTTCCACATGTATAAACCCCACAATAAGGGTCTAAATAAAACCTCCACATATGGATTTTTAGCACCCACTATTGGAGATCCTCTAAACGTACTGCCTTCTTAAACTCCCTAAAAACCGCTCTCTCACATAAAAGTGGGCCCTATTTCCTTGAGATTAGAAGGGGGCCACTTTAGGGCCCCACCATTTAAGAAGATGTAAGGGGAGTGGTTTTGGGGGAGTTTAAGAGGGCGGTACGTTTATAATTTTTGTTATTGATTTGATTGTGAGACATATAGAACCAATCTGTGCGAGTGAGACTATACACTGACAACCAGTTACCATTGCTAAATTTCCGAAGGTTAGTAATTGATACTAAGGCAGTGTTTGACAGCATGGATATCCTAACCTAGGTTGGGTTATCCCTAAAATAACCGTAATAATGTGTTGTGAAGGTTATATCCTATCTCAAGACAAAAATAGTATATCCTATCTAAATTTTAGGAGGCTAAAAAAGTGAAGTTTTGGTATTCCATGTAAAATCTAGAATACCTTAATCCTTTCGTGCGTTTACTTCCTAAATTTGATAACTAACTAATTTATTCAAATTTTCTTATACTCAAGAGCGTTAATATATGGTTTTGTTTTTTGTTTATTTTTGTAACAAACACAAGTTGAGTTAACCCAGTATAAGATAAAATCTTAGAAAAACAACATTAAAACTGATCAATCTCAAGATTATCATCAATTAAATTAATATAAATTGTCCTTGGATATGTTATTCCATTTCCAAACTCCTAAACAGACGCTAACTAAACTTACTAATTTAGGACAAATGAGCGCATTATCCGGGTCAATGTAGCACGGACACTTCTAAAATGATCATATGTCAATGTCGAAATTGCATCTGACCTCAGACATAGGTGTTTTCATGTCAGACACATCAGTGTGATATCATATGTATATACCACACACAATTTAAATATAAATGTAAAATTTTGCTATTTGACCCGCTGAATAACAACATCGATTCTTACTTGGAAAACTTCGTGGAAGAGAGTTGTTTTTTCCTTCTGATGCACGTCATCAAATTACTAAATTCGAAATAAGAGGAAAATAATTTTAATTCTCAATCGAAAAATCCGAACTTGAAAATCTCGTCAAGATTCCATCAACTAATTAGAAGGGCGGCGATGGGTTCTTTTTCATCATATATTATTATTATTCATCCAGATTAAGGAATTGTTGAGAATTTTTTATTACTTGTGTTAGTACCAAAATGGCGTTTCCCACTCAAAAATTCTTGGTCCGCAGCAATTAATCAAGCCCAACAGCCTAACTAGCCTAACAGGAGCAAGCAGGAGCACTCCACTCAAGTCTGAAGCCCAACTTGGACCGAAGCCCGACTTGGACCGAAGTGATGTCATCATTTCACGAAGTGACGTCAGCATTTCTAGTTCCAGCTTGACCCGATTTATCCTGTCCCGATAGAGCAAGTCAATCCCGCTGGACCAATTCAATCCCGATAAACCAAGTCAATCCCGATGCACCAAGTCAATTCCGGTGGACCAAGTCAATCCCGCACCAACTTTTGGATAGAGGTCATTTTGAAGATAAGGACAATAAGAACAAGTGGCGGATCCCGTTGACACATGGCGAAATGTGGTGAATCCTCTTCGACACATGGCGAGCTTAGACGAATCTCCATCGACACGTGGCAAACTTTGATGACATGTGGCGAAGGGCATTATAGTAATTATCATCTCTTTTATCTCTATAAATACAAAATTAATGTGTGAGGAGAGGGGACTTTTTGGCCAGATTCTCTCTTTTCTTCTGCTCATTTTCAACTGTAACCCAGAAAAAGATGAATAAAAACTTCAAGTCTCATTACCCGTGGATGTAGGCTATTCATAGCTGAACCACGCTAAATCTCTTGTGTTAATGTCATTTTTGTCTATCTTAGACTATGAATGTTTTTGCTGATGAGAATTTTGGCACAGGCAACTTGGGAATAAGATTGAGATTTATCGATGGCCATTAAAAATTATTGAAGCAAATCAATTTATACAGACAAAAGCTTGAGACCAGAACTTGTAGTTAAGTTGAGGTAAAAACCAAAAAAATTATATAGATCTCGTAGATGGATTTTGATTTTTTCTGTAAATCTTAATTTTTATCATCTTTTTTATGTAAATTCGTCTCATTAGACTATTTAAAGCAGTTGATTTTAAAAATATAATATTTTTTTCGTTTCTAAAAAAATGTTGGTTGTTACTGAACCAAAGATAGTAGCTTTTTAATTAATTTAAAATCTTGATCGTTTTGGCTTTATATGTGATACTGATTCTCTGTTCAAAATTTGAATTATAAATTAACAACAAAAGAAACCTCTTAATCATGTTAAGAATTGATACTCTTCTCAAGTTTTCTAGCGAAAAAGGGTGAATATACTGACATGCATTACACGTTAGATACCCACATCATAGTTGTGGTCATTTAGCTGTTAACGAAGCAGTTCATATAGCATTTTCGATAAATGTACGTTGATAATGTTGGAATTTTCTGTATATATATTATTTATTAATAAATTTATTATTTATTAATAATTTATTAATAATTTATTAACATTATTAAGAAATTATATTCATAATATATATACTTTTTAGTGAAGCATATTATTTTTTCGTAATTTATCCGTGTCCTAATTTTTTATTATAATTTATCTGAATCCATGTTCACATTGTGTCGGATCCGTATCAATGCTATCTAAACATGGTTCCGCCGGCCACTGATGATCTGAGTTTGAAAATCATCGCCCCTCTTAATTCCATCTCAAATACTCCCTTCGTTTCAAGAAAAGAGTTACTTTTCCTATTTGCACAATTGTTAAGGCAAGACGAGAGAGAATAACTCTTATAATTTATTTCCAGATTTACCATAATAAAAAGTTTAATACTACATATATCTTTATAATGAGAATAATAATATTTTTTAAAATAATAAGGGTAGTTTTAAAAGTTTGTTATATTGAAAATGAAAGTAACTCTTTTGATGGAACAAAAATTTAAAGAGAAAGTAACTTTTTTCCTGAAACAAAGAGAGTATTAAATATGAATATATATGTGATTAGTAAAATATATAATTAGCAATGCCAACTAAATCAATCTCGGGGAGTAAAATACTAATGTCAACTTGATTAGCTATTTTTTATGCTAACTTTCCACTTTCTTAATGTCTTATTTTGAGTCCATTTTGATGTTCTTCAACAATTTGCTTTTATGCTTTACAGGTTAATGCCACTAATCTTACTTAACTCAAGATCATGCAATTAGTGAAAAAAACTTTCCATAGATAAAGGATACAGGGAAAAGCATTAGCAGTACTGTACTAGTAATTAATCATAAAACCCACTAATCAATGTTATCTACAAGCTTTATACTCAAAATCAAATGACTGAACTTTCAAAGTTTTCTTCTTCTTCTTAATCAGCGACTAAACTTTCAACGTTTCAAGACCTCTTTTCACCGCCGCCCAACCCCAAGGGTTTATTCGGTAGATCCAACCACAAAATTTCTGACAGTAATTAGTATTTAAATCTAAAATCTTATCTCTAAACAATACTTGATTAGAAAATCTCAGTCAGAATAATTTGCATTTAAAAAACTAATCAAGGAAGTGTCCTAAGTTTTTATGGTGCAAGTATCATACTTTTGACAATATTTTTTTCTTCTTCTGTTTTTGTATTAGAAGACTAGATGCACATGTTAAAACCTTAGCCAGTTCACTTGGATTGCTTCATCCGTTAAATTTGAACCACTTGGACATTAAGGAATCCATTAGTTTTTGAATTATATGAACATCCTAAATGTATTTTATTTATTCTAGTGGTTCATGATTGGACTTATCAGAACATACTTTAATATTCGCAACAGAACTAACCAGATGAAGGCGCGTGTGTGTTGCAGACTTGCAGTAATTTGGACTCAATTATGGGGTTGATCATAGTTTTTGTTTTTAACTTATCCTGTATTTCAAAATTGAATATCAGAGAGTTGAATGACAGCTCACAGGCAACTTGATAACCACTTGCTTATAGGTAGAAACGTACATTAATATTATTATTATTATTATTTCAGATTAAAATATTTTAATTTATCTAGATCTGATTTAATGTATTTATTTTTTGAGTTAAATCTAATTCAACTGAGTTAAAAATATATGAATCAACGCTTTGATCTATAAGTTAGGAACATTTTATTCCCGGTGAATTGGTACTAACTTCCATTTTCATTTTCGTGCAGCTGATTCTGAATGTTTGAGATGGATCATGGAATGCCCGAGGGGAGCTAGTGTTTTGTTCTTCCTTTGTATTAGGCCTGACTATTAAGATTCATGGGTCATTGAAGTGAAATAGGCGAGATTAATTATCCAAAATAAAGGCCAATCTAGATTTGCTCAATATCAGTATATCCCCTTTCAGTGAATTTGGCATGCATCTCCAGCATGCATCTCCAGCATGCATCCTTGGTGTCCGATAGAACTTGCATCTGTTGGAATCCAAAATTCAATTTGAATTAGGATCTTAATTAACAATTGCTTACCATTTTGTATGGGCCGCTGCGCCTTAGACAATGGACTTGTTGTCCCTCCTAGACACTCCTTCCCCCTCTCGCACCAAGCAAAATAATTCTATTTTCTAATATCCAACAAAATTTCCTTGAAAGGCCTAATGGAACCACATAACTCAATAATGACACACCTAGCAGTGTACGTGGAAGAGACTTGATGATTTTCATTAAATTTGGGAGGTGCATGCTAGAAAGTAAAGGTGGATATATAAGGAGAGACCTGGAGCTCAAAAACAAGCAATGGCCTATAATTAAAGGGTTCAAAGAAAATGCATGATAATGACGCTCTTTTTGTGCCAAAGTAATGTGTTGGCACGTGAATGTCAAAGGTGTTGAGTTATGGCTAATGTTTTAGACTAATAATGTGGTGAGAACAAAGCTTCAAAGACAATTCTATGGGAAAAAAACTTTAAAGACAATTTTGCGATCATTTTCAAACTCTTAACAAAGAACCATTAGAGGATCGTTTTCTAAATCTAAAGAAGAACCATTAATGAAAGGATAAAGAGGATGAAAAGTCGAGTCATTTTTGACGGCCCTTCAAATTCAAGGTATTAAAACGTAACAAGGTACGACGTACTCTTGCTTGCGTGGTTTCTTACATGTACGAGAGACGACCTAATAATACCAATCACTAAAAACTCCTAAATTTTGTAGATATACATCTCACTTTAACAATAGATAGATAGATGCTAGGTAATACTACTCCCAACTAATTTAAACTTGAATCTCCAAGGTTACCGTGTTGTAAGGCAGTTAAATGCATGATATGCATTGGGGAGATTTATCAGATTCTCATATTCTCGATACATTTGGGCGTATATACAGATATCTTTCTTATTATTACAACGGATCTTTAAAAAAAAAAAAGTTTGCACATATCAAATAAAATATTCCTTTCGTCCCACTTTAATTACATAAATAAGGTTTCTTTTAGCATAAATGTACCATAAAAATTTTATATTTTTTCTAAAATCTCATGATTTTCGAGAAAGAACTAAACACTAGGAAGTAAAAAAACTAGTATATTAAACAAGTAATTTGGGAGATCGAGGATTCATATGGAAATAATTTCAATTCTTTAATATTTCTACAAAACCCTAATTAAGCAACTAATTTGGGATAAAGGGAGTACATACTTCGCATATTAACTTTTTCCATTTATATCCTTAATAAAAGTCTTCAAACATTAATCATTATTAATACATTAAAGAAAATATACATTTCCCAAGATGAAATGCAATAGTGGTGTTAGAAATTTTGTGTGATAATATCAATTTTACCTTGTGTAGATGGTGATTTTTCGATCAAGGGAAAAACGGTCATTTTATGACCAGGGAAAAAATGATCAGTTTTTGACCGGCTAGCCTAGTACAAATTCAATTACCTAGCTAAAACACACAAGCCTCATGAGCACGGTTCAACTTCCAATCTCTATAACGAGCCTTCAAACAAGACGAAACTCAAGTTTCAAGGAAAATAAAGCTCAGTTCTCAACTTATATAGAGGTAAAACCTCATCCACGGCGGAGGTTAAGCCTCAAATCAGACAGAGGTAACGCCGCGACCAAGGCGGAGGTGAGGCCATGACCAAGACGGAGGTCGAGCCTCGGCTAAGGCTAACGAAAAAGACAAGGCTTAAGCTAGCTCCCAGACACACCTAAGCTTCAGTCTCGACAATGGCATGGTCTAACCTAAGCCTAGCAACCATGCCAATGCATGGTGCCTCTTTTATGACCGGTTCTGCAATTAGGGGCCTCCTAAGCAAGACTCAATACTGTACAATCTTGAGCACATCCAAAACCAAAATTTTAAGTTCATGATATCTAAAATTCATTCGAAATTTGCAAGCGTATTCCTGCTATTTCACCCCTTAAAGCTCACTAACTCAATTAGTACCCGGATACCAAAATCGAACAGAAACCAAGTGATTTGATTCTGATTTCAGGTATTATTATTGGACCCATTAGTAAGTGTAGTACTGACGGGTAAAATTATTAGAAATTGATAAGATTTTGGGTCCTAATCGGTTCTATCCGCCGGAGGTATCAGGTACCCTGATATTTACCTTTTTTTCCGGTATTTTTAGTTAAAATTCAAACGATGTTGACTTTATATTCTATCATATTCCATTTAATCATAGTTTTATATGTAAATATATTAGATTTAAATCGAATTGGAGAAAATAAATATTTTCAAGTAGGAATATATTTATTTCTTAAAAACCCAACTGGCACCCGCGTATTTTACCGGTTCTGATTCCAAGTCCATCAAATTAAGACCCGAAATGGTTAGGAAGCAGATCCAACTATTTTAAACAGATCCGGTTTCGGGTCTTATGGCCCTCGGGAGGAACCGAACTCACTGACAGTCCTAATTGTTATCATGGAGGAAGCCGATTCTTCAAACACTCTCCCGCTCATGAGCCGAAGTTTGCACCATGAAATTACGGGTGGATTGAGTCGGATAAAGGATATCCAATCTATCCACACTTGCTAGATTAAGGATATTTTTAGAATTATGTAAAGTATAAAAATAAATTTAGTAATTTATACCCAGTATCCAATCCACTCAAAACAACTTGGGTGTCCATCTGTGAAATTACGAATGGATTGAATTGGATTGGCGGTTAAACCACCTATGCTCACCCCAAACTGTGATCAGAATTTGCCAAAATAGCCCAAAATATGCTACATGATCTTGGTGGTCCAATACCCGCTAATTATCCAAAGATAACAAACTCAAGTAGCCGTACTAGATAAGGATCAAAGAAGGTAATTACTTCGATTTCCACTGGAAAATGAAAACGTTAAAAGCAGTTTGACATATCTTTGTAGTATTAATTTTGGAATAACCAACCATCTCCATCAAGTCATCCTGTGGTACAGATGATATCCAAAAAAATAAGGGGCCCTCGACAATAAATTCATTAGTTAGCGTCGGCAATAAATATCATTAATATGGTGAAGTAATAATATGTACAAGAACATGGTGCCGTACACAATGCTTAATCTATGTAACCGGCCGGAAACATCAGTCTAACCCACCACTTGATTAGGATAACTAAGACCCGTTACTATCCCCATAAACCCTTGAGTTACTTGAATCTCTAATCAATAAGTTTTTCACTTATGGATTACATTGTTTATAAACCCCCACTCACTTGTTGGTCTGAGCTCCAAAAGATATACTACAAGAGATTATCAAATTTTACGAAATTACTAATTCTGTATGATTAAAATGATTTTTACTCGATACCGGTAATCCCCGTAGATCTAGTAATCTCGTTCAGCAGCCTTGCATAGGACAGTTGCTCAAAATCTTTACATTGTACTATCATTTCCAATAACCCCCTCCTTACAAGAGCCACTACAGGCTAAACTATTTTTTGGAGTCAACGGTCAACCCAACACCCAAAACACTTTCTTACAGTGCTGTTGTTGCAGAATGAAATTTGTCAAGGAAACATTAAACACTTGCTTTCCATAGCCCATTGACTAAACTTACCTAATGTTTGTGCATTTTCCAATTCAATAATGCATGCATTAGAGATATCTCATATTCGCATTGGCAGAAGAGTGGAAGAAAATTCGTTACACCAATAAGTAGGAGAATGAATTTTAGGGTTGCACCTACTACTGATTAACAGACTCGAACTGACTACCTAGTAAAGTTATTGAACTACTTAGACCGAGAGCTAACACCAATGACTTTCTACCTGACCTTTAGGTAAGAATGAATGCGTTGATATCACACGTCTTCATACAATGGAATTATTATTTATGTCGATGACCTTCTCCATCTGATACTACTGGCAGGTACACACACGAACAACCCAACAACACGAAGACTTTGCTGCTTCCATTATATATCATGAAGAGCAGATGACGCAGTTTAAGTTTTACTCTGCAAATACTGTGCAGTTGTACTGCATGAGGGAGTTATTAATAAGGCCAGCAACATTAGGTATATACTGGAAACTATTTGTTTCAAATCGGGCTAAATCTAAGATGGTTTACCAATTTGAGTCTTGAATTCTCAACAAAAACATGATCCTTTTTCATTTCCACATGAATATACGGGGTCCTGAAAGTCTTTGTTTTATTCAAACAAAAATGGGAACTAGTAGTAGTAAATGCAGCAGAATAGAGACACAGACAGGTTAATTAATAGGGCAGGCACAGATAGGAGAATGATCTGAGAAAAAAATATCCCTCTGCCAGAACCAAATATTCTCAATTGGCGGCTTTCTCACCATTAAGCATTAGCAAACCCCCATTCAGCCATATATTCCTGTGCTTCTTTACCCCAAAACTGGCCAATATATAGATAGTCAATTCAAGCCCATGTTTAAAAGTCCATAGGGTCAGATGCCCCCCAAATTCCAAAGTCACTGTCCAATAATATTCCTGTAACACAAGTGGATGCATTGCACCACTAGTCTGACTATTTGGTCTGATGTTTTGTCCAGTATTCATTCTTTCTTTGCTCTCTTCAAAGTGCTTTTATCTTAGCTTCCCACCTGTACCAGCTTTAACTATCCATCATCAATTCTCTCTTTCTCTTCTTTTTGTAAAACTCTTTGCATTTTCTCTAGAAAAACACACTTCATTTATGTCATTGTTGGTACACTCCACATATATCCCCCCCCCCCCCCCAAGTTGATCCTATTCAATGCTGTGAATATGACCATGAACCCAACAGTATTCTCTAAAGCTTAAACAAACCCTATTTGCTCACCACATTAACTCTCTAACAAATGCATGTATAAAAACACATCTCTAGCTCTCCCATTCACAAATCTACCACCACCACTACTAGTCTTTTCAACACTTCTCTAATACGATGAAGTCATTAACAAAGATTCAACTTCTCAATCTTTCATTTGCAATTCTCTTAACCCTAACTCTTCTTATTCATACACTCTTATCTTTCTCACATTTTCTTGATTTTCTATCTCAAAACTTGTTTCTTTCATTATCATGCACTTGGTGCATATTCATATCATGTTTCTTTTACTACAAAACACGTCCTTACCCTACTTTACTCCTCGATTACTCGTGTTTTAAACCAAACTTTGATCGTAAATGTAGTTACGAAGTAGCCGAGTATTTTGTTCGTCGTAGTAAAAGATTTACGAAAATAAGTGAAGAGTTTATGCGTGGGATTTATTTGAAATCGGGTCTTGGTGACGAAACATATGTACCACCTTTCATTTTTGAACATGATTATGAAGCTAAGTTAAAATCAGCTGTTCAAGAAGCCGAAGAAGGTATGTTTAGCTCCATCGATTCACTTCTGGAGAAAACCAAAATCGACCCGCAAGAGATTACCGTTCTGATCGTAACATGCGGCAGCTTTACACCGGTTCCATCGTTAACGTCACTCGTGGTTAATAAGTATAAACTGAATCCAGACATCAAAACTTATAACCTTAGTGGTATGGGGTGTAGTTCTGGTGTTATGAGTATTGATTTAGCTTCTAAAGTTCTAAGCAGTAGTACCGATATCGGGTACGCTTTAGTTGTTGTTACTGAAAGCATTAGTCTGGGTTGGTATTTTGGTGATAATCGTTCAATGCTAGTCACAAATTGCATATTTCGTGTCGGGTGTGCAGCTGCTTTAGTTACTAATGACCCGAAGAAAAAACGAGTCGCGAAATTTGAACTCACTAACTCGTTAAGAACTCATCACGGCTCCGATGATTCGGCATATAGAGCAGCTTTTCAACAAGAAGATGAAATGGGAAACGTTGGGGTTTCTCTTACTAAAGATCTAATAAGAGTTGCTGGTGTTAATTTACGTGAACATATTAAAACTCTAGCTCCACGAGTTTTACCACTGAGTCAACTCGTTATGTACGCGTATTCGGTTATTATGTCGGTTTTATCGAAAGGAGAATCGAAACCAATTGTGCCTGATTTTATGACTGCATTTGAGCATGCTTGTATTCATACTGGTGGGAAAGCTGTAATTGAACAAGTTGGAAGGGTTTTACGGCTCGACGATGACGTGACTGAGCCGGCTCGGATGTGTTTACACCGGTTTGGGAATACTTCTAGTAGTCTTGTGTTTTATGAATTGGCTTATTTTGAAGCTAAAAACAGGATGAATAAAGGTGATAAAACATGGGTGTTGGCATTTGGGACTGGTTTTAAAGTTTGTAGTCTTATACTTAAATCTCTTAGAGATTCTTCTGGTAATATTGAAGCTGATAATCCTTGGAAGGATTGTCTTCATAGATACCCATTGAAAGCTTGGTAGAGAAGCACAGAGGAATGGCATGGTGAAAAATGAAAATTACTGAGAATAAAAGTTCATAATGGAAACTGTGAAGTTTACTTGAACAAAGGGGGTGGTAAAGAGAAGATTAATTACATTTAATGGCTGTTTAATATTAAATTTTACTGTAATTAAATTTACCATGATAACTTTCAGTGTTGATTGATAATAGTTTTTATAAATTTCCAGAAATATATTTTACTTTTTTTTTCTTGATGCAAAAATGCATTGGTGTCAAATTATGGTCACGGGGTAAGTTTTTTTTTCTTTTTCCTTCAGTAGTAAAGTTTGAAAGAGACATGTGAATTTTGATATTCATAAACTTAAATTCTGTTTAAATTGTCATCCACAGCAGTGCATGCTTTTCATCTGCCGAAACATTATTTTCTTTTTGGGCGGCCAATGGCAAGTTTGCATCAGACTCTGCACCATGTACACAAATTAAGATGCCAGATGAATATTCGTTAAAAAATGTGCATAAAATCAAACTCAGTTTATCGTCGAACAAAATGTATGGAAAGTGAAAATATATTTTGTAGCTAGGTGTTTAGTTGAGAGAAGATTTTAGGATAAGTTGAATGTGATTGTTCATAAGGATGAATTGGTGTTCCAATAAATAAGTTGAAAAGGAAAAGTGATGAATAGCAAAGTAATGTCGACCACGTATGAAATGGTGGGTTCTCTAGTTTAAACTTTAAAGATAGGACAACCAAGTGGAGGAGGAGAGACAATAAAAGAGATAAGAGGGTTATGGGCATTGATTTTGTTGCCGTGTCCTACTTATTCATGATTTCTTCAGAGTTGAAGGAGTAATCCTAAAGTGAATTCTTTCTTTTCATTTATTATGATCCATCGCGTTTAATGTGTACAGCAAATCTGTTAGATTTCTTCATAAATTACATTAAAAAAGATTTCTTCAGAAATCAGTTATATCTACTGCTTTTTCTTCTTTAAGGACTAGTAGTTAGAACCATGTTTTCCTACCAGGCTAGGCTACCAACATGAGGACCATATTTGCCAAAAGGGATAAAACATAGTTTCAACTATATCTTGTATTGAAATGGAAATTTGTTCACTTACTATCTGCAACTAACACTAATTATTGACTACTAGATATGTAATAGAGTTTGATAAAACTTCCTAATCTTCAGTTACATGAATACTTCATTTTTCATTTTACTCTTAAAGAGGGACGACGGCTAATTTGACATTCTTTCACATTTTCGTTGCTAATTTCTTTTACAGGGTTTAACCGAAGTTTGAGCAAAAGTTTTTTTTTCTTTTTTCTTCCTGTGCCTGCGATCTCAGCACTTCAATTCTTATGTGCCGGAAAATGCTCTAATGCGCCCAGTGACCACACAAGATATGAACGCAACTAGCTCATAATGCTCTAAATCCAGTTCATGTACCTCCGGGAAAAAGAAAAGGTTTGGCCACTATTCAAGCTGCAGTAACATGGGTTTTATGGTGACTTGAGTTATGACGAAGCTAGATCCTTGGTATTGACTTAGGCAAAATCAACTGGACATTCACTTCATATAAACTTCTGGCACTCAGTTCTTGATTGGGACACTATTTACTTGTAATTTCTGCTTCTCCCCTATGCTTCTATCTCTTGTACACTGTACATTATGTATCTCCTATTTATCTCTCAATAAATTCTTCCTGTCATGCCAAATGCTCGAGGAAAAATGAGAGAAAGACAAGTGTAGCAGTATTTGAATGACAGCAAGAGTTTGATACCTAAGATTAAGACAACTCCATGGAATGATCATATACAAGTTGTGAATCAACAAAGTGTCATGTCGAATGCGTGTGGTTTTCTTTATATGAATCATGTGTATCAAAATGTGATCTTTTTCGGTACAGGACATGCCTAACAGCCTAAGTACCAGACCTAAAAGACATGAACAACCCCGTGCTCACAGCCTTGTCAACAAAACAACCTGGACAGCAGAATTGAAGCTCATCCGCATTTACTTGCATAAGCTCAACCTGACAACCTGGTCCATAAAATTGGCTTTATGATTCTGTCCAGTGTTTAGCATTTAGGCTTTAGCCACAACCCAACACCATTAGAATAGCATCACTCATACAAAAATTACATCCATCATATTCAAATGGGGGCATTATCCTCAACATATTGCAAGTTCCAACACTATTTGATTTCAGAAACAATTGAAGAACAAGACACTGACATTTCATAGGTGTAAACGAAGTGTAAAAATAAGTGCAGTCAACTCATGGATAATAGTAATAGTAATTAAGTTCATGAAACCTAAATTGTAAAATCAAGATTCTTCAATTACAGATTTTCTAAAGAAATCATTAATACGACGAGTACCAACCGGAAGAGGCTTCTCACGATGAGATTCAGATCGTTTCTGAGGCGCTGCTGCTCCCTCTAAATGATTCAATTCAGGCATTGGAAGAGAATCGAGTAAGAAATCACTTGTGGGTTGATGTCGTTTAGCTGCAATTCTCAGATGTTCAAGTTTGATTGTTTTTCTTTTCTTCTCTAATACGACTCGTGTTGATTTATCTGTTAGGAATTGAAGAAAAAGATCTGTTGAGAGTGAAACAAGATGTAAAGCTTCTGAGTTTATCTTGTTTATTTCTGGATCTATTTTCATTATTTTCTTGATTCGGCTTAGTGGAAATACAGATTTCAGATTCCCTCTGATTTCTTCTTCTTCTTCTCCTTCTATTTCTACTACTTCTACTGCTTCCGCCATTTTTCTATCAGTGCAGAGAAAAATGTAGAGACTAGGGGGTTTCAAAGGCTTAATAGATGTTGTGTTGACGACACTACCCTCTGAAATATACATATTGACTTAGATTATTTCATTAAAAGATTTTAGTTCGGAGGGTAGTTTAGTCTAGAAAGAAAGCGTTTCCCGCCAAAGAAAAACCTTACCGCCAAAACTAAAATTGAGAGGGAATGGATATGGCCATGGGATGCGATATTTTGAAGCCCGCTTAAACTAATTTTGCCAACAAAATCGGTTTCCTAAAACCGACCGTAGGTGAAAAGTTTGCCATCTCCACTCTGCGGTGAGAAATTGTTGAGAATGGCTGACATTGTAAAGGAATCTCGAACTTCTAGTTCTAGGCATAATAACAAATTCTCTACTACAGTATTACTCGTTGGAAAACAATATATAAAATATGAATTTTAAGGTTTTAAGAAAGTAAATAAATTATTATCTTTTTGTGAATAAAAAAACTATTAGTCCCACATCGGGGAGTTTTCAATATTAAGTTGTTTTAAGAAACTATATAAACTTATTAGTCCCACATTAGAAAAATCACTCTTCTTATATTGTACTAGGTTATTATATAAACAAGCTTTTCACAACCTATTTTGATATAATAAAAAAAGGAAAAAAGATTTTTCCATATTTTTGGAGAGACCACATGAATAATAACTTTTGATTATCTTTCTCCAGTTTTCAAGATTTTTCTTAATGGTTTTTTTGGACTTACCAAGCTCAAGTTGAGCATCTACTGCATATGCTAGTAGTAGGTGTAGTAGAGTGTTTTATCCTGGAGATATCCATCCTGTGGAGGCTATAACATCACTCTTGAGTGTAGCCGGGCGCTAATGTCTTAAGGACAGCATGTTGAACACGTGACTCACTTTTTTTATATAAAGTTTTACTGCATATCATGTTATTGTTGCGGAGATACGAGGTGCTCATCCGTTTCGACAAATCACTTCTATTAAGGAGCTAAGTATCAATAACTTTTATTTATTTGATTTTTGTTTATTTTTGGTTATTGTGCATAACAATCTTAAGACATTAGGTTTAGTATAATCATAAATGAATGATCAATTTATGAATCGTTGACGTTGATATTATATTGGAAACAAATAATGTTCATTGTGAAGTGAAAAAACAAAATTGAGTTTTTTGGTTAGCTGTAGAGTTTCGTGTATATCTCTCAACTTAGAAGTAATTTTAATAAATCCTTTTAACCGAATATATTAGAATCCTGATAGTCACCCACACCAAATTTCAGAATTTTTGGAGTTGTAGAAGTATTTTTTAGGTATTTTACAAAACGGAGAAACGTTTCTGAAATATTCTTACGAGCAAAAAAATATTGTTGACTAAATTAGTTTTTCTGGGGTAACCATGAGTTTTTTGAAATGGTGATTCAAACGACGTTTGTATATCTAGATGTTATATGCAAAAATCGTTTTTCATTTTCTGATTCAGAATTGTAGTTTGTGAGATATGGAGTTTGTAAAAACGTTGCGTATGTTTCTCCAGAATATCAATAATTGTATCTAAGCTCTAGATTACTATGAGATCTTGCAACCATTTATAGTGGTACTTTGTCACCTTGGATATAACATGAAAACTAGTACCAATGAGTGCTTTTATCCATAATAGACTTGAGATTTCAATTTAGGTTAAATATTTCTCATAAAAAATTTAGAGCAAGTAACAAATTGATTTTTGTGACTTAACTGTGGGGGTATAAGATGGAAACAAGTGTTTGTTTAATTTCTCAAGCAGATTCATAGAAGTCCCTAGAATTATATGTGTCCTACCCTGTAGACCTCAATTGTGGGGGTCTAAGGTGAGAATGAAGAGTCGACTTCTTTAGCAAGTCATTGCATATGATCACCAGAACTGTAGTATGATAAGCTGAAAATTCTGAAGCTAACAACATTTGAATAAAATAAATTTTATTGTTGAGGATGTTGAGTTCTCGACATTAGTTTTCTGAGGTCGGGTTCTCACACGAGTTAAATAAGTCAGACAGAGACTTGACTTTGTGAAATTGTTACTAGAGAATAAAGTAGTGATCTCTTGGCACATACTCACATGACTCTAAAATTACTACATCATGCATTGTTTGCCATTATTGTCAGTATGCTACATTAGATAGATGTTGAGGCATTATACTTAAATGGTTAGTTAAAGATTGACAAACCTTAAGGGTTTGGTTAGCGCTAGGGGTACAAACTGATTACACCTACGTATACTTGACCTGAACCAAGTTGTAAGTCAATGACCTAGCAATATTGTTATGTGATGATGATGAATACTAGTGATGTGACACTAATGAATTTGATAAGTGTATTTAAACTAAATCAATTGAAGGTGCATATGTTTAACATGCCTTTGTTATGTGTTTTACAACCACTAACAAATTTTGTTGTTTAAAGTTTGACAGGAAACTAATATGTTGTTGAAGTGGTCTAAAGGATCAAAAAGAACCAAAATCAAATTTTGATGATATAATTTCTGTCAAATGTGTATTATAAAATAGGTGTGCATGTTTTCCATTTTATCCTGGATAATTACAGAGTTTCTCTGATCACAGGACCATAGAATTGGGATGCTTGAGGTACATATTTAATTTAAAATATGTGGTATGTATTGCACCAACCTTTGGAGGAAGATGTAATGACCCTACTAGTAAGTAGTACATGTATCTTGATATGCCTTTATATGCTTTACAACCACTAGAAAACATGTGATGTTTATGATTGATTGAAAGACTAAGTTATTGTTGACAAGCATGATCTAAAAGTTCATTGGAACCAGAAGAAATTCTGACGGAAATGGTATTCGTCAAACTCGATGCGTTTAATGTGCGTTGTAAATGTGCAGTGAATTAGGTGTACAAAATCACTTGTGATCCCAGAAGAATTAGTGGGATGATCTGATCAGAAATTTGTAGTACCTGAGGTACATTTTAAATTTTGTATGTTCATGATACATATTACACTGAGGAACTCAACTGAGATGAAAACAGAGTTTGTTTGCTTAAATTAAAGCATAAGAGGAAGCTGAATTGGTAAAACCCTTTTGTTGAGTATTCCTATGTGACCTAAGCCTGTGGCCACCACTGTTGAAGCTCAATTCACTATGCTAGTCTAAAGTAAATGAACAATGAAAAAGTCTAGACAAACTCGGAGAAGGCTAATTCGGTAAGACAACTACTCTCTAATGAAGTGATTTTTCTAGACTTAGTGAAGTCAAAAGAAGGATCCTTTAACGAAAGGGTAATCTAGAGAGATAGTTTGTTATTGCATCGAGGGGGATGTGAGTTAAGCTCAAGAAATAAAATTTTCATGAAGGAGACTCAACCTTAGTGACTGGAGATCCCAAGATCAAGGTTCAATGAGACATCTAATTTGTGGTAATTAAAGGTATGCACTATCAAGAGAGTTACATTCTCTGTCCCTCCCTATGGTGCATTGTTGTGATAATGTGACTGCATGTGAAGGATGACTTTTAAGAAGTCTTAATAAGTTCTTGATGTGGTTTTATATAGTGGTAAATAAAGATTCGATTCTCGAACTTGTGAAGGTAATGATTTTAGAAAATAATGATTTAAACTAATTCTAGAAAATTCCAGGAGTAAGAAAAAGACTAAATAACCTAAATATAATTTTTAAATAATTTTAAACGTACCAGGAATCAGGAATCAGGTAAATCTAACAACCTATGTGATTAATCAGATAATTCTTTTTAAATTAATTAAAGCACAAATAATTGCCAAAGTTGGTTTTGTTATGCTAACAAACAGAGTTAAATCACAAGCATGGACTATCAAAATTAACTAACTAAGCATAATCCATCAAGCAAAAGCACAACTGTTGAAAGAAAACCGTTTTTACTATTCAAAACTATGCAATTCTAACAATAAAAGAATTATAAATAATTATTAGAAAATAATTAAATCACATAAAATTGAGAAAATTACCTTATCCATCATCCCAGTAATTAGACTTAGCTCATGGTGGAAAAAGATTGCTCAAAAATTGATTTCATTGCTCAAAAAGTTGATTACAAGGTGAAATAATAGTGCAACAGCCAAACAGCAACGGGTATAAACGTCACAGGAACAGGGTTCAACTGTTACAGCACGGTTCAAGCAAGAAAAGAGAGAAGAAATGGTAACAGAGAGATTTGAAATAGCAACAGTTACAACAGTTGCACTGTCTTCTTCCTCAGCAACGTTGAATGAAGAACACCGTTCACCGGGAACAGCAGCAGTAACCGGCCGGCGTCGGAACTTGAACGGAAAAAGGCAAAACTGGTTCTGGAGCTTCGTCACTTATTTCTGAGGCTTGTAAACTCTTTATATAGGCCCTGTGAATCTTCTAAGATGTTCTAATCCCATTATAACTCGGTGATTTGACGAGAATTTGATGCCAATCCAAAACAGGGATGGATTCCTGTTCCCGTCCAAATTCATGCTCCTCTGGCCCTTATCTTCGGCTTCTAGAGATTCTAATCGATTCTACTAACCTTGAATTAGATTGGGTAACTCCCAATTTGCGATGAAATCGCTAGAAAATCTGAATCGAAATTTTGCTGCCGATGAAGCTGTCCCGATGAAGCTTTGACTCGGTCAACTGACTTTGACCGAGTTGACTGGGCCGAGTTGACCCGCTGAGTTGGTCCGATCCAGATCATCCCGATCCAAGGGTTCCCCAATCCAAAGTGTGGGTGCCTTGATCCATTTTTCCGGGTGCTTTGAACACTTTTTGAGCCAATTTTTCCACAAATCTTTATTCTTCTAATGTACCTACAAAAGCATAAAAACACGTAATAGACACAAAATCGAATACTAACTCACTAGAAATTAAGGTGCAATTTAGACACTAAAATGTGTCTATCAGTTCTACAGTTTTAGTTTAAGATTAAAGTGGGGTGTAGAAGTAACACTCTTGATAGAACTCACATATCTGAATGAGGAAGTGAGCCGCTTCCTATGAGAATATGAGTTGATTCTCTAGAACATTATGAGAAACGGGATATTTGTTCAGGACCATAATGAGCACAACGACACGAGCTTGGCAACAACCTTGGAGATATCATGCATGGTTGTTATCGCGAATTACACCAAACACTAGCAGTTCAAGATATCGCGTTCACTATCTCTAGCAAGTAGTTTCGGTAATCTTTCACTAAGCAAAGGTTCAAGACCTTATGGACACCTCTGCCTAAAATGGTATTTCCTGTTTTTTATGTGATTTTTCGTTTTTTATCGAGATTTAATTCATTTTGAGAAAATGAGTTTTATGTTTTTTTTTTTATGGTCTTGGTATTACTGATACTTAGGACCTAAGGGTCACTAAGGGATCATTAGCTAATTTTCACTTTGGTGAACGAAACCTTTAGTCCCACTATATATGGGAAACTAAAGATGAAAGCTCTCTATACTATTATGATTTATGCAATTAATAGTATGACTCTGGGGTCAACACACTTTTGTGTGAAGGAGATGACGTTGGAATGGCTAGTATGACTTCAACACGCACGGTTGTGGAATTGGGGTGTTGATTTACCAAGATCTATATGTGTTTTTCATGTTTTACTGTGTTTTTTCATTCATGTGGGGGATTGTTGGAAACCAATTTATAAAATATGAATTTTAAGGTTTTAAGAAAATAAATAAATTATTGTTTTCTTTTGTGAATGAAAAATCTATTAGTCCCACATCGGGGAAATCCCTCTTCTTAAGTTGTACTAGGTTATTATATAAACAAGCTTTTCTCAACCTATTTTGATATAACAAAAAAAAAGAAAAAAGATTTCTCCATATTTTTGGAGAGACCACATGAATAATAACATTTTATTATCTATCTCAAGTTTTCGAGATTTTTCTTAAGGATTTTTTCGGAGTTGTCAAGCTCAAGTTGAGCATCTACAACATATGCTAGTAGTAGGTGTAGTAGAGTGTTTTATCCTGTAGATATCCGTCCTGTGGAGGTTATAACATCACTCTTGAGTCGGGCGCTAATGTCTTTAGGACAGCGTGTTGAACACGTAACTCACTCTGTTTTTCTAAAGTTTTGTTGCATACCATGTTGTTATTGCGAAGATACGAGGAGCTCATCCGTTTCGTCAAATCACTTCCATTAAGGAGCTAAGTATCAATAACTTTTATTTATTTGATTTTTCTTTATTTTTGATTATTATGTCCAACATTAACATCATAGAATCAAAAGATACATTCATACCAGATTTACAGACCAAGAACATCACAAAAAACACGTAAATCTGAACTAAGTATAATTGAATGGCCTCTGGATTGAAATTCCAAGTAAACTGAGATCTCCAACTCCTAACATTGTCTACTCTTGCGTTGTCCTAACGGATTAGAATTCAAACCTCATGTTTAGAAGTGAAGCAGAAAAATTATGTGCCTAATGGTATATACATATGCGTGTTTATTTTGAAGCTTTAGCTTCGATTTTCCGGTGCAAACGAGACCCGTCAGGAATTCCCAATGGAGGATTCTCACAAGAGCAGTTATCAACCATGAAAAGTTCCCATTCCTTTATCCCACATTTCTCTAGTGCCGAAAGTAGTTTTTCGTTCTCTTTTTCCATTGGGTACTCTCCGTCAGGGCTTACAAGAACAGCCCCTGTATATGACTGTCCTGCAACCCGAGCAGCACCACTATAATGAAACAAACCCCAGCTTAAATCATCAGCAACATCCACAATTGTCCAAAACTCATTTGAAACTACGCCATTATCTAATACGGTAAAATTGAAATGTTCCTGGTATTTAGCTCTCTTAACACGATATCGCCGTCTTCTCCATACCAAGTTTCCTACCCCCAATGTTTTAACTTGAAAAACTGGTTCATACCAAAATGACCCTCTTGTTTTCCCTCCATAAAACAACTGATATTGACATGGGAACTGATCATAAGCCGGGTTTTGCCCTGCAACAACACGCCAACTCCAGTCCAAATCCCCCAACCAGCCGACAAAGAGATCTTCAGCAGTTTCATGACACAAATCTTCTCCAATTAACCATTGGAGCCACAAATGGTTTTTCGGGAATTTTCGCATCCAATTCAAGACAATTGTGCTTCTGTAATACGCAAAGTGAAAACGCGTCTAGATTAGGACTCTCATACGATGCTATACACCGGTAGTTGCACACTTGATCTACCGGACTACAATTGTTCAAGCACTGAAGAGCTTTTCTACAGTTGGGATCCAACAAACAGTTAAGTATTTGAGGTCCACAATTCGTAGCCATGTCTTGATAAACCTTCTGATCTCAAGTTGTTCAAGATTTGAACAGGTCTTATATATGTATTGATTATCACTAGTATACAGAACCTATATCATCGGAATTATGACGTTCCCATGCTTCAGCAACCGTTTTAACGACTTCTTTTGATTCATCTGAATTCTCTTCTTGTCGAATTCTGCTTATTTTGCTAAAAAAGCCTACTTTCTCTTCAGTGTTCACCAACACTTCTCCTAATTTGTTTGTTAAAGCTGGCGAAGAATCAAAACAGATGTCGTTCGGTATCTTCTCACTATTCATTTTGACCCAAGTAATTGATTGCATATCAGTAATGGCAACAACCATCAAAATATCTGTATCTGACAATTTACTCTGCAGATTTTTCGATTCTTCGCTATCTAATTGACAAAATTTATCACTGTATACTTCCATTTCATATCCTTCCTCTACCCATTTCAGTCTATTTGCCTACAATATATAAACAAGAAAAGAATTTAAAAAAATATCAGAAACTGCAGTGGTTTTGAGATGACTTGTTGCTGTAGGCATGGTTAGACAGAGGAAGAGGATAAGAAAAAGGAAATGAAGTAGTTCTACTGAATGTTTCCTCTTTAGAAGAATCCAGTTCATTCAAACTCTTTAAGATGTTGAAAGTCAATATATACTTACACTCTGTTTACACTTAAGATGGCCAGGTCTCTAAGGATGTATTACTAGGCTACTAGCAGTGAGGGGTTCCATTTCCTAGCAAAAATGTAACCTATTGATGTGATTCCAAACCATCCCCACAAGATGGCCGTTTAAGTGGCTGCTTGGTAACTGAGACAATCTGGTGTTTACAAAGCATTCAGCTGTTTATTATTGTTAACTGACTGACATTACAGTGTTATTAAGGTTACAGAAAATGAAAACAATACACTAGTCATTAAATAACGACCATAATTTTACAAAACAATGGAGGGAGAAGTGTTCAAACTGTTGACAAAGGTGGTCATGATGACTCATGATGATTATGGAACTAACAGCAGGCCCATTTATTTCTCAGTGTAGCGTGAGAAGATAGCACAACAATGTTTGGAGTAATTGCTTGGTACTTAAAACAGTCATGTACATTATAAGGACTGTTACTTACATTAATCATATATGTGCAGAACTAATAGCCAACCCATACCGTTACACAGTTTCAGAAGTTGCTTTGCAGAAGAAGTTGTGTCAGAATGAGCTTGTTTAGTTTATGGCTGACAGGTTGATTTCCTGAAACTGAGAGCTTATCCAGAGAGCTACCTGAGGCAAAGACATCAATTTAGTATAGATAAGATACAACATATTTCAGGTACTAAATCATACGAGGCAACAAATTCACAAAGTCATACATAGGTGGATTAGGAATGCCTTCATTTTTAGGGGAAATGTGGCTTTCTGGTTAGAACTTACAGTCTGGGCACGCATATAAGGAGTCACAGTTTTATAAGTTTTGCAAATTCATGCTTTTATTTCACTTAAAGAATCAAAAATTCAAAACATATCACAACATTTGAGTTGACAATTCAGATATTTTTGCATTCACATCATGAAAATATTCATACACCAAGAGCAGCAAACTAACAACGGGTTAGACTACATCATGTTTGAGGAAAGAAAAGGATTGAAATGGTATATATCTTAGCCTCAATGTCTGTATATGGTAAAAATGAAGATAATGAATTGGTATAGAATAGGCCTTTGGATTTACAGAGACCAAAGCAGCTAAGTTTCCAAATTGATAAAGGTAAAGGGTATAGATTTCATAACCAGTCATATGTATAGCCTTTGCTGTATTCAGGAAAAGTTAGAACTGGCATGATTTTTAGGCTGAAGGTGGTTTCAGGCTTTAAGCCAGCAACACGTGGAATTGACAAATACTTTTGTATGAGACAAAGAAAATTTCACTTAGTACTCATCCTGCTCATACACATTGGACTTAATCATGGTAATAAACAAACTCTAACATATTTCAGGAAATGAACAATAGGATCCACCTGATTATTTTTTATGGCACAGCTCTAGGTTGATTCATAGTTCCCTCCTTCAAAAGAACTCAATGCCCTGATCACAGATTCATATATCTTTATTCCTCTCATGTAGACAGTTTCCTCTAGGTACTGCAAACAATATAAGTACCAAACATCCGAAGATAATGATTAGCAAGCACTACAAGTGGAATAACAATAAACTTGCATAGTTAACCATGGTACCTCATTGTGCTCGTGAAGCAAGATTGGAGTATTCGTCATTGGGGAGAAGCCAAAAGTAGGAATTCCCAACTCTCTCATGTAACGCGCATCAGTTGTAGAAGCCAAAATTTCAGGCTTCGAGAGTGTTCCACCAGCAGAAACTACGGCTTTCTTGAAAACACCCCACCATGGATTAGTATCATCGGTTGCTGTCATTAGAGGACGCCCCATGTGGTCTTTAATAGGCCCATGCTCCCTTAACTGTGATAATAAACCAAGATGTTCAGATATTTTTACAAACCCAAGAAAGGCTACTTTGTACGAATCGTGGAAATTAGTTTTAGTTGTGTTTTTTTGACTATACAGGTTAAAATTTTATTGAAAAGGAAAAAAGAAAAGAAGTACAAAAAACAGTGCAACAAAGTGCCCATCACAGCTAACAACCAGCCTATAAACCTACAAGACCTTAATCACTAGCTCTTCCTAGCTGGGGTTCTTTCTAACGACCAAGATTCACAATGCTAGATTCTCCTTTCCAATTAATTCCTTTTCATTTCTAGTTTTCTTATGCCTTTCCGTGATGCCCCAAAAGATATTATTTGTCTCACTTTCCAACTAGAAACTCCTAGTAAAGCACTGAACTTCACAAGAGCATCTACATTTTGCTCACTTGTCATTGGTTTGCTACAAGGAATTTCCTCAAGAGGCTTCGTCTTCCCAGTACACACTTCATCTTCTGAAGAGGACTGATCTTCATTATCTGTTACAAATTCAGATTCTTCACAGTCATCAACACCAACACTGTTCTCAAGACAATGGACAGGCACACAGCCAGTTTCTTTTCTAATTGCTTCATCCTTGCTCTTAGCGAAAACTTCAATCAACTCTGAATTTGAAATTTCAGAGTCAATAGATAAGCCGCAAATTCTTGTTACAGTTAGAAACTTGCTTTGGCTGATCACCGCTCCTACCAAAGCTCTTCTTCTTCCTTCTAGTATACGTCCAATTTCCAGTCAAAGGTTTAGACACCATTACCCCACTAGGACTAGGATGAATTAAATCCAATGCCCCTACATCACCATTCACCTCAACTAAGGCTGTCTGTTCCTTTCTTCCTATGTCACAACCACACCCCACAGCTACATTGACCAGAAAATTTAGAAAAACATCCTCTCTAGAGTCTGAATTACGTGGATCCATCACCTCCACAACAATTGGTTCACTAGTAGCTTCCTTCAAAGAGCAGTCCTCGGGACCCATATCTACACTGCCATGCTCTTAAATCACAACACTTTCCTTAGCTTTAGGAATCCACTCTTCCCTAGCTCTTGAGCACATAACATTAGTAGCATTAGTCTCAGGACATTTAGCATCTGAATGCGACAATGGAAATTGCATCGCTAATGCTATAAGTCGGCACAAGCAACTCATTTGGACATTAAGTTGCTACATCAGTAACGTTCCAACAGTCTCCGCCTAATTGATCTTTAACAGATTCAATCCTTTTTTAATAAACGATAACGAAGCAAATAAGAGTTTCAAAAAACTCACCTCATATGTCATGTTTCTGTAATGTGGTGCCCATTCATCAACAATTCTCTTTTTCAATAGCTCTGGATCTGCTGTAGGTGGAATCCGAATATCAAATCCTGCTTCGGCTTCTGAAGGTTGCATATTCATTTGATAACCCTGTTCAATAAATCACTCCTCAACACCCAAAACTCCAAAAACAATCAATCTTCATTACATTAAAACATATAACGATGGGGGGATATAGCAAAACTCACCGTAGGCGACGGAGTACCAGCTTTCATATACACAGGATTCACCGATACAACTTCGGAATTCATCGCCAATCCAGCTTTAACCAAATCAAATTGCCCCTCTCTATATCTAGTCATAACTTCAACACTCTTCATCAAATTTTCCATAGCACTATTATCAAACATCCTTGACCCATGTCCAGGCATACCCAGTGCCTTGATAATCAACTTCCAAGGTGATCTATCAGCATAAAAAACCCTGAATTTCTCATTAGTTGACCTTCATCCAACATAAACCCAATATTCAAACCCTTAAACTCTTCCGAACCAGCAAATTTTGCAGCTCCATCAGCCCCACCAATCTCCTCATCAGGAACATAAGATATATGAAGAGTCCTCACAGGACTATAACCTTGAACAAATTTCAGCTCCCGAATTGCTTCAAGATATTGCATACCAATACACTTATCATCTTGAGCACCTCTAGCATAAATCTTACCATCAGCAGTCTTAGTTGCTGCAAAAGGTGGGTATATCCACTTTGATAGTTCAGCTGGAACACTATCAAGATGAGAGTTTAATAAAATGGATGGCAAAGATGGATTTGAACCAACCCAAGTTATGATAAGAAGTGGTTTTGAGGAGGCAAATTCTAAGATTGTTGTTTTAAGACCAATTGATTGAGCTTGAGATGTTAAGTATGAAACTGGTTTTGAGTAATCTGGGTTTGGATGAGCTGTTTTAAATCTCAGATAGTTTTGAAATCTACTTACTGGGTTATCTTCTTCTGCTGCTGATTGTCTTTGCAGAGATAAGATGATGAGTAGCAGAGTGAGAAATTTGGTTCCTTTCATGGTGGAGGTTTGTTTTGTATCTCAGAAATTTTTTTGGGGGAAAAGTGACTAATGGAACATTTGTTATTTTTAGTGGCAAGACTAGTAACTGTAGTTCTTCAACTTTAAGCAAAAAGTGGCACGGCATGGTGTAATTAGAGTTTCTCTTGTAACGGGCGGGCCTTTTTTTGGGGCAAGGTGAACGGACTGATTTTTTATTTTTTTATTTTTTTTTGATACGTGAAAGCTGGATCCAGATTCCTATCTAAACTCAGCCAAACAGTTTGGTCCAATTGCTAGACCTATCCAAACCTTTACGGTGAGGATTGAACCCCTAACTTCTTTTATATTGGAGTTAATAGAAAACCACTGAACTATAAATTTGGACCCGATAAATAAATCCTTTTTGGTATAGTTACTAAAAGTTGAAGAATACAGATCAAGATATGCAACACTAAATATGTTTTCACCGGGTTATAACTTCATCATGAAGCATAAAGGAGGGGTGATTCAATCTAAATAAATTTTTTGATTGAGCAACGTATTCTTATAAAATAAATTATTTATTTTATGTAATTCAATTTGAATAAACAAGTGTAAATTTGCACACCCCTTTTAAATGGGGTGCACATTCTTCCCAATTAAAGAAAAAATCAATTCCGGTTTAATTTTTTTTATCTGTTCTTTTAATTGTATTTTATATTTTAAATTAAAATTTATTATCTTGCATAAGAGAGTTATAAACAGTCATTGAATTTTTTTGTCGATGACTTAAATTAATTTTCATATAAGGTTTTAAGCTTGGATTTCACTGTTTTAAATCAGTGTTAAATTTTTAGCGGGGATCGAAACAATTTATTATATCTTCTTAATTTGAATTTTGAGGTGAACAAAGCTAAAGGGACTGTACAAGATCTAATAGAAGAATATACTGAATGATATTAACTAATTCATGCTTTTCCTGAATCATAATTATTGATTTGACCACAACATTCTGAAGTTGAATCAGTTGTATCTCCTGAAATTTAAGGGAGTTTCTTATCTACAATTATTGTTCCTCCCTTTTTACATATTATCCTCGTTGGTGATTACTGGGTCTTTATCTATTGATCATGATTATCAATATGGAGGATCAAATTTATTTTTAGGAATTTTTATCACACCATAACCAAATCAATTCAAAATCCTAACTATAAAAACAAAAAAAAACTGATAATGGGGATCATGCACATATAACCCCACATTTAGGACCAATTAGCATATATACCCCCGTTTTTTTTTAAATTAAAAAAACTGGCCCTATGTTAACTTACCGTCCATTTCACCGTTAAATACTTTATGCGCTGACGTGGCAAAGTGGTGATTTTCCTTCTTTGTCCCTGTTTATATTTTATAGCCCTAAAAGATTACTCTAGAAATCTATCTATGTCGGACGGTCATGATTTGTTTGATTTGGAGTAGATATAGATGAACGGTCGAGATTAAAAGAAACAAATCTGTTGTAGGAAAATCTTTTAAGTTAGGTTTTCACTTTCATTTCTTTCTCTCTTCATTCTCAGAAGACGGCGGTTGTAAACACTCTTCCTTCAATGGTGTGAAAAGGGGAGAAACTGTAAACCCTAGTTTCTCCTCTCTTCATCGTTTCTTCTTTCATCCTCATTTCTTCTTACATCATCGTTTCTTCTTTCAGAATTTTTTTTTTTGTCATCATCACCGAATATTTGAAGTTCTGATTCTGAAGGTTTTTAAGTTATCGAGATGGAAGAACTAATGGACATGTATGGAAGGTAATGAAACCTTAACTTTTGTTTTCTTCTATACTACTATTTTTTACTCGAATTGACCCGAGTTTTTGTTTTCTTCTTTAATCGAATATGTAGTTATTGAGTCTCTTTAAATATGTACGTTGGTTTTATTCGTTTTATCTTGTTTTTATGAAACCCTAATGTACTCATCACAGATTCTCTTTTATTATTATTATTATTATTATTATTATTATTATTATTATTATTATTATTATTATTATTATTATTATAAAAACTTTTATTATATTATTATTATTATTATTAATGATTTATGTTTTTTAATGTTTCTATGAGACCCTTGTTTTTATTGTTTGCTTAAATGTTCCAGAAGTTTATCCCATGAATGTTCTCTTAAGTTGTTTTGTTTTTCTATTGTTTATACTTTACAGGGATCTTAGTAATGTAAAAATCAAATACACTCATAGAGATGTTAGAGTCACAATGATTAATACTGGACATAGGATAGATTTTCCTAATCTAGATATTGATATTACTAGTGTTTTACGGTTTAGGAATAAAATACATGATATGTTGAATCTTAAAGAGAGTGAATATGTGGACCTTCTTTGGTGGATTGATGAATCTTTCCTATATAGTTTGATAAATGACTTTGACTTTCTAGCTATGTGGAATGGTGCGAAAGTGAATGAATTCGATGGTTTTGTAGAGTTGGTTTTGAATATTATTGTCGATGATGATATGGGAACAACTTCTGGGGTTTCAAACCCAACTTCACTTAGGTATTCAACACCTAAAAAGGTTGTTTCCAAATCACCAAGGATACTAAGGAGAAGCCCTAGGATTGATGGACAATTCAAGACCAAGGAAAGAGTTGAGTAGGCTAGTTCAAAGAGGTTATTTGCTGATGTGAATGGAAGTGTTGATGGTCTAGTTGGTACCCAAACTAGTTTTGGTGATAATAAGGTTAAGGGTAAAGGTGTAGATGTTGACTATGGCATTGAAGATGATGTTTTATGGGGTCAAGCTTGTACTCAAGCAAGTGCTATAGAAGAGGCTGTTATGCTTTGTCAGGTGGAGAATGTCTAGTTGGATAATGAGTGTCAAGATGAATGTCATCCTATAGATGACCCAAGTACTCATATGGCTGATGAAAAGGAAGATGACGTGGATCTGGCTTTTGCTGAGTTTATGCAGAGTTGCCGACATGGTGAATCATATCCTGCTGGGAAAAGTGGTGGTGTTACTACTCATGTAGCTGGACAAAGTGGTGGTGTTACTACTCATCCAGCTAGACAATGTAATGGTGATGAATTACTTGACTTTTTTTTAAAGACTTTATGAAGAAGTGTACTATCTTTTGTTGTCTGCAACCGTTTTATAATATTTTTTAACATTTCTTTTGTCCAAGTTATGCTTATTTTGGTACTTGTTCATATTGGCCTACACTTGCACCAGTTATAAGATTTTACTAACATTCACAAGTTCACTCATATTCACTAACTTCAGTTTAGTTCATAATATGTTAGTTCAGTCACAACAATGATGGCACAAATTTCAGTATGTGCATGCATAATTTGTTAATTCAGTTCCGTGTATTAATTTTTAACCACAAAGTTCTTTTTAGTTCAATTTCTTCTTATCAGTTCTGTTCTAATTCCTTTTTCTTACTAGAGAGTAGAGATTAGAAGCCTTTGGGTAAATTTGAATTCAGTGGCTAAATAATATGACTTGAATAAGAATAGCAGTAGAATTTGCTTTAGACTAATTAGAATTTGAAATTCATATAGAGATCAAATAAGTTTGCTTCAGACTAATTAGCTAGTTTGTTTATCAAGTTATTTATGATTCGGGAGAGGAAGGAGAATTATTTCCTTAATTTGAAGAGGTTGAGGACATACCATATGGTGAAGTAAGAGTTGGACTACAGTTTATTGACAACTTAGCTTTCAAGAGGTTTTTGAGACGATATGTTGTGAGAAATCAAATGCAGTACAAGTTTCTAAAGAGTGACAGTTTGAGGATTAAAGTAGTGTTGCAAGTTCAAAGAGGCACACAACTGTGGTTTTTTCATTTATACAAGAAAGCTTCCTAGAGTAAAGACCTTCAAGATTAGGGGATTCAGTGAGCACCATAACTGTGTAGGTGATGAATTTGGAAGGAATGAGAGTGCAAATATTGGGTTTGTTACAGCACATGTACTTGAGAAGATGAGAATTCCTACTACAACTGAAATACCTAAAGCAAGACAGATTAAAGATGAGTTCTGGACCAGCCACAACACCTGCATCTCATATAACGTTACTTGGTGAGCTAGGAACATTATACTAGAAATGAGAAATGGAAGCTATGATGACAGTTAAGAATAGTTCCAAGTATGGTTGAGATGATCAATATGACTAATCCTGGGTCTGTGGCAAACTTTACTTATGGAAGATAATATTTGTACCTTCTTTTTGCTTGTTATTGTCTGATTTTGGTGCTTCAAAGAACTAACAAGTTGTTTATTATCTTTTTACAGGAAAGATAATTGTTTTGAGTCAGTCACTATATCATTTACTGCAGCATTGCAAGGATTCATTAGTGGGTACAGGCCTGTGGTTGGGTTGGATGCCTGTCATTTGAAAAGCAAGTTTGGTGGCTGCCTTCTAGATGCAACAGGACTCGATGCACAGAATGGTTTGGTCCCCTTGGGAATCATGGTGTGTAGAAATGAATGTGAAGAGAATTGGAAAATATTTCTCAATGACTTGAAGCCAAAGCTTACTAACCATGATTACGCCATTAACTTTATCTCCAACAGACAGAAGGGATTGAGAGAAGCTGTTGAGGAATTATTTCCTACTTAACCTCACAGATTCTGTTTCAGGTAACTAACTAACTAACACTTGTATGTTACTTCATTATTGACCTATATTAGTTACTTTATTTCTAACCAAGTGGTTGTTATAATTCATATGCAGGCATATGTTCAAGAAATTTAAAATGTATTACAAGGGGATGAACTTGTACAGAAGTGTATGGAATGCCGCCAAGTGTTATAAAGTGAAACACTTTAAGGTAATTTGTATGAATCTTACATATCAGTATATGTAATTAGTGTGGATTGAAACTTCTAGTAAATTGAAACTGTAATTTAAGTCAGTTGTCTATGAATCCTATAGAAGTGTACTTAATGCTAAGATAACACATTATATTTTTCATGATGAATTCAATAGTAATTGTTAGTCAATTACAATACACTATTGAACAATTATGGTAGTGATTTTCCCAAAAGTCACTAAACTTATATTTTGTGAAACTCCCTTGGAAGTTGGTTATCTACTGATTGTGTATGCCAGTAATCTGCTACTAGCAAACATTATCCTAGTTCAATGTCCAAATGGTATTAATCACAAAGTAAAAAATTTAGTGGATGTTAGTCAAATCAAGTAGGTAGAAAAGTTGAATGATCTGAGTTATATATGTAATTGTAATATGTTAGTATTGTTTACTTGAAGGTACATATGAATAATGTGCTTGAAGAGAACGGTGAATCATGTGAGTATTTGATGAGAGAGAAACCTGAAACCTGGGCTAGGACTTTCTTTGATAGAAATAATTGTTGTGAACATCCAAACAATAATTTTCGGAAAGATTCAACAACATGATTAGTAACCTCAGAGATAAGCCTGTTTGCAAGTTAGGAGTAATGTATGGCCAGCTGGTAATGTCTATGTTCCACTAGAGAAGAACTGATTATTCTACGTGGGAGAATCATGATTTGTTCCTACTGCTAAGAAGTTAATTAAGAACACTGGTGATTTTAAGGTCCAAGGAGCTGTAACGGGTAAATTATATGAGGTTACTAGTGTTCACAACTCAGTATTTAATGTGAATTTAGAGAAAAATGAGTGCAGTTGCTTACATGGCAGTTAAGGAGTTTCCCTTTTCAGCATGTTGTATGTGCTTTGAAGACCATAAGGCCTGATTGGACACAGTAAGTATTCATTTTTAGTTTCATTATTTCAGTATTGGTTTATCATTAGTTGGTTTTATCACGAATATAAAAGTAATGTTTCTTGTTGGTCTTTGACAGGTATTGTAGGAAAAATTATATTGTTGCTGCATATAGAGATACTTATGCACATGCAATTCAAATTTTGGACAATTTTGAAGATTGGGAAGAGGTGACTCATTGTACTATTAACTGTCATGAATAACTTTTTATGTCTTGTCATGCTTTATTGTCATTCTTTATTGTTTATTATGTTATCCTTGTTCTATATTTATTGTGTATATATATATGAACCTTAATATTTTGTTTTCTTCTTTCTGTGCAAATGCCAATTCCTCTTATCAAGACTCCAATACTGATGAGGAAACCAGGTAGGCCATCAAAGAAAAGGAAGACATCTTATGATGAGTCACACTCTGAGACAAAAGTGAGAACTTGTAGCAAATGTAAGCTCACTGGTCATAAAAAGGCAACATGTGGTTATGCTGCAGTTGGGTCTAATCCCAAAACTAAGAGGCCAAGAACTATTGTAGATGGAATAACTTCTATTGCCACCAACTCTTCACATGGAGAATCAAGTTCAGCTACAGGAAAAGGAAGAGGTAGAGGAGGGAAAGCTAGAGGATCCAAAGCTGTTAAAGGAAGAAAATCAAGCTTCTTGTTTCCAGTCTACATCTGATGTTGGCACCAGTTCAACTGATAGAGGAGGCAATAGTGCAAGAGGAGGCAGGACAAGAGGTGGTAGAGGAGCAAGTGGTATGGGAAGAAGTGGTAGTGGAGGAAGAAGTTAAGGTGTGCACCAGCAAGACTAGTGGGTTTTTAGTTTCATCTTGTACATAAATGAGGGGCGTTAACATTTATGAGGGATGTTAGGATTTGAAGTTCTACGACATCAGTTCTGCACTTTTGTGATTCATAACTTACATAAGTCTGATTTTTGAGTTCTAAGTTTATTTATGATTATTTACTTTAAGTGGGGGTATGAACCGTTTTGGATGAACTTTTATTGCATCAGTGTATATATAAAATGAGGGATGTTAGGATTTGAACTTTTTTCTTACTGTGTTAAACTTTTAGTTATTGGTGTAAATTCTTTGCACGTGTGTATGTAATTAGTTAATTAGACTTAAGTTAACTAGGGTTAGTTTTTGAGTCGGTAAAATTTATAAGGGTAAATGGGTATTTTCTCAGAGAGAGAAAGTGTGACACGTGGCAGATAACAACCAGTTAATGGTGTTTGGAAAAAACGGGATGGAAAAGTAAAAAACGGGGTTATATTTGATATGTTTGAAAAAAAACGGGATTGGTTTGCAACACGAGTTATAAAATGGGGTTATATCAATAAAATTCCCTAATTAAATCCTAACGGATAGAAAACATATGCAAAAAAAGATAAAAAATAATGAATTTTTTTTTTATCAAAATATGGAAAAGAGATTGTTGGAGTTTAGACATCTTAGATTATCAAATGAGTTAAGAGAGACGATAGGAATCGAAAAAGAATAATAAACAAAAAAGAAAAGTAAATAAGGTAAAATAAGATAAACGGTTTTGGAGTTCTTTTTGACTAACAAGGGAGGCCGGAATGTGCACCCCGGTATTGTAGGGAGTGCACAAATTTGAACTCGAACAAAACTATTAATGGTTTGTTTTACTGGACTTCCACACCAAAAGTCTCCCCTACAACTTGGGTTCATATCCTTTGGCCCTATACCTTCTTGTCCCGTATGTACACCTAAATGTACACCTAAAGAATGATGACTAATATGCTATTTCAGTAATCAAACAAACTCAAAATAATAATATAAGTGCATATAAGGGGACAAGAAACGACAAGAACAGAGGATCCGAGTCATATAATTACAATACAATATTAATGAACATACTATGAGATCTTTACAAAGATCTATATAAAGTGTTATGACCAAGGCATTGTTTGGAAATACTATTTAACAATTTCAAAAAATCTAAAGATATGGAATAAAAGTATATATTTTCGAAATTAACAAATACCTGGTAATTTTTAGCTCATAATCGACTTCTCTCATAGTATGACAACTAATATTAGCTAGCACATAACCATGTATTTTACTAATATAAGAACTAGAGATATGTAAACCTCTAGGAATGGAAAACGTATAATTTCGATACCATAAATGATATTAAAAAATTGATATTATAGGATTTTTCCTTGAGTATCAAAGAGTATACTGGAACATCAAGAAATTAGAGTTTAGCACATGTACAAACATTATGTCGATATTTATGAACATTCCCAATCCAACTCTTGTACATCTCGATGTCTGCAAAAACTTGTGAAAATAACAGACCAATTGAAAATGTAAAAGCAAGTTAGATATAGTTAGGATCGGTCCTGAATCCCCCTTTCAACTACGAAACAAGTTTCACAAGTCTATTTCCTTAAACTATGTTTCTGAAATTGCTTTCTAACATAATTATTAAGGAACGTATTCACCTCATAAGTTCAAGACACTAAATAATAACAAGTTACTAATTAGTGTAATGTCTAAAACACGAATTCCATAGATAACTATACTTCGTAACTCCATGTACTTAAGGTGTCGAAGTAACTATTGTATTTCTTTCCTTTTGATACTTTGATCACAATATAATGACCAAATCACCAATACTAAAGTCATAGTAACAAACTTAACTTCGTATGTTATGTTTTTGATGAATATTAAAGACTTGTACTAACGATATATACGAATGGAACAAGTCAAGTATGTAGTTAGTAACCTTGAATTGAAGGATGATTTTTTTGTTTTGATTGTGATACGTCTTCAGGTCTTCATGAGTAACTAGAGCAAGTCTCAACATCTATATGTTCCTAGTGTAACCTATTGAAGTTGACTTTAGTAATTAATCTACTCAAGCGACTCGAGTTTTGGAACTAAACTTAACATACCAACGCTTGGTGGGTTCAACCGAGCAGTGCTCTTACAAATTGTGTTACTGACATAGATAAATGGGATATCCTGATTCTTTTTGTCTTGTGGAACATTTGGTGTGCTCGAAACAAACTTGTTTTCATTGCTAACGAGTTTGATTGGAGAAGTATTATTAAAGGATCCTATAATATTTAAGAGAATCATCAAAACACTAAAATCCATTTTCAACGCAAAACACATGTACTGCTTGCAGTTCCATGTTCATTAGACTCCATATACATTCAATTTAATTAATAAACCTATTAGCAGGAGGAGACCAATTAACAAAATAAAAAAAAGGATAATCATGGAATAACTTCTTAACGGGTTCTTTGTATGCAGAAAAGAAAAAAAACAACATTCTAAAGCTACAAAAAATAAGTTTGTAGCTTGGATAAATGCAACTTTGAATTATTTTAAGAAAAAGAAACAAATTTTTATCCCCTCGTCGTATTCACTAATCAGTAAAGAAACTACCAGGTCGGGATGATCTATATGAAACTTCTTGGCCTTTTCATATAAAAACGTGTTAACCGACAAACAATAAGCATTAGTTTTTGACAAGACAGCAATCTTTCAATATGCACAAGAGATAAATTTCAATAATGTAATAAAGAAAGAAGAAACCAACCTATAAACAAAAGTTATAATTAAAAAAGAGTGACAAGCTTTCGAGCTTACTTTATGATAAAACAAAGATACGATATGATGACAATATAATTTCCTCCTGCATAAGACCACTACTAGACCTCCAACCATGTGGACTTTCTTATCATAATCTTCGATGTGTATCATACAATCATCTTTAGGGTTTTTTTGGCATACCATATCATCCAGGGAACACCGACTTTCAACTCATATAACTGCTTAGTCGTACCCTTTAAAGAACATCAGTGCAGTTCCACTAGAGGAATTAACTTGTGCATTAGTGCGCACGTGGATATTAAAAGAAACTTGATGTTACAAAACTTCATTAACAACAAAACATCAGTCTTTAATTATACAACAACCATGCTAACAAAAAACATCCAAAGCATTGACAACAATTACAAGAGTAAATTATCTCTCCACTACTCATGCACATGCACATATCTTATTCATGACATAACCTATTAAGATATGATGATAAGACTCTTGATAAGTTCAACTTATTATTAATATATATATATCCATGTTCCATGATACTTGATATTGTATAAGTTTGATAGGAACAACAACTTATATGCAATAATACTAACTTAAGTATGAAATATGTCTTATGTAAACACAAGATAAATAAATAAATAAATTTGATATTTTCTTGGAAAACATAAAAAATAATTGTGTTATAAGTTGTCTCCCATCATTTGATTTTACAAAAATGATCGATTATTAATCGTTTTTCTTTAAACTTTTTACATGGGAAGCTATCAGTCATTTATCGAAATTTATTTAAATTTGTTAGAGTTAAAATGACTAATAGCTTTCCCATGTAAAAAGTTTGAAGAAAAACGATTAATAATCGATCAATTTCGTGAAATCAATTTTTTTTAGAAAACTTGATTTTGAGGACCATAAAAATGTATCACAAAAAATACAATCTAGTCACCATATAAAAGGACTCCTTTTAGTCGTCCAATTAATAGTTAATATTATTGAACTATGTAATCACATGAACAGACTAAGAAGTAAAAATACTTACACATCAGGTGTCACTTTTTTTATTCTTACGCCGAGTCTCGGAGCGTGAAATCTGACCACCCACGACTCTATCCCACTGATAGATCCATTTGGTGGATAATAGTCAAAAAAGTATTCCTCAACTCTTTTGTACTTTCTTATCTTGGGGAACTTCTTAAGATTCATCTAATAAAGAGAGATGAAAAACAGAATGGATAGAGTGCTTCAAAATATTAATAGATACAATAGTAGAATGTTAATCTGGTTTCAATAAAGTGTTTTACCGATCCCAAATAACCTATAAGGTAGTCTTCATCAAATTTGTCGTCTTCATCCAATTCGTTGACATTATTTGGATGTTCATGACAACTTATGTCATCTTTACATTCACAGATATAATAATTAGCAATTTCATAATAAAAATAACAATTTTGCTTAAAACAAATGGTAATAAATTAGAAAATTACCCTAATATTTTCTTCACTTTATTCCCCTACATTTTTATTTTTAATGTCAAAACTGTATTATCAAAGAACAAATTTGTCTTAAAGAAAAATTTCGTAGTGTCAACGTCAGTCTTTGATGTCTTGAAAGAAAGTTAATACTCGTTTATTAACCATTGTAATTTATCAAAGTTTCCAGATTCCAATTTATATGAACCATATGAGAGTACTTTAATTTTTACTTTAAATTGGTGGCCTCTTTGTCTTTGTCACTACCAACTTCTTCTCAACTTCCTCTTATCCCATACTCTCAATTTATATATACAAAATTTGCGATAGGAATTTTTTTTATTTTTTGCATACAATATTCCTGTTATGATATATTGTTAATAGTATATTATATTAATATATAAATATTAACAAAAAAAAAGTTAAAACAATCATGAAAAAATGATTTATATTAACGTGTTTATATTATCTTAATATGTTTATTATGTGCAATAATACTAATTTAAATGTGTTTCATATGTGAAGGACACAATTTCTAATGATATGAATTTTATTTTTTACATATAAGCATTCCCAAATGAATTATTTTTTTATATAATTATTCTTATATGATATAATATTTATTTATTTTTGTGTATGTTTTTCTAGTGAGTTTGAACATTTTGGTATATATAAATTTATTTTTAGAATAAATCACATTAAAAAAATACAAATTTGAAATGTTATATATTTTAATGAGTTTGAACATCGGAATCATCTTTTGCACTCTCGTTATTTGTTATATACATTCTTGATTATGATCTTAAAGAACAAACATGCCCAAATTGAATTATTGTTCTGGATTCGCCCCTGGCAAGGACGTCATTTATTTTTTTTAATAAATGTTTCCAACCACAATCCATCCACTCCCGATTCTTACACCTTCTGTGAGTAAAAATGGTTAAAGATACCAATTAAAGTTCTTAAGACTAATTTTTTTTTAATAATGATCGAGAGATATATACTTTTTCACAAAATTTATCTTTAAGCGTTTTTTCGACACATGACTACCTTGATTTTCTTGTGTAAATCTACAAGTTGTTGAGACCGTTTAACAAGTTTCTTGTATTTAAAATCAGTTAAATTTTATTTTTTAAGTTCATCAGTAAAGTTTAAATCATCTTGTTGATCAGACATGTTACACAGTAAAAAAAGATTGAGAGAGTGAGGGATAAGAGAAGTTTGAGAAAAAAAGCGACCAATAAAATTTATGAGAATTTAAAGTTTAGGTCGTAAAATTGTAGGTCGTATGGAAGACATAGTTGAGTTACAGAGCGGAATTTTATTTATAAGGTCTTTCAACCGGTGAATCCTAGTGCGTGGAAGACATAGTTGGATTCACCGGTTGAAATTGTATATTTATAACGTTCTTTTTCAAGTTATTTTAAATGGAGCGCCGAGAGTTTCTTTTCAACATTCTCGGGGAATTCGACATGGAGACCTTTTGTCTCCATGTATCTTTATAGCTGATTTAGAATACTCCTCATAAAGTTTTTTAACCAAACAACTTGAGTAGTCGCCTCGTAACAAGTAAGATACTATGCATCCATTGTAGATTGACCTTGTATAAAATGTTTTAAACTCTTCCATGAAATAACACCATTAGCGAATAAAAAAACATAACCTAAGTGGATTTGAGACTATCTGAACCTAGAAAATCATAATAAAAAAAATATTCGACTTCTAACTCTTCTGATATTCTGTAAAAAAGATAAAAAATGCTTTGTTCGCTACAAGTATTATAACATTTTCATTACCGCCTTTCAATGAGGTTCACCTGGATGGTGCTGACAGCGTCCTATCATATATACCAACAACAAAACTCAAATATGGACGAGTGCAAATCATGGCATACATTAAGCTACCGACTTCTGATGCATACCTTTTCGAGTCGATTCGACTCCTTTCCAGTTCTAACATTAGACACTGTAATTTATTAATGGTGTAACTTTTAACAATAGGTGCTTCGCATGTTGCACAATTATGCATTTCAAACCTTTTCAGAATCTTCTTGAGATAAACCCAATAAGCTTTTGTTTCTGTCACGACTTGTCTTAATACCTATGACATATAAAGCTTTTCCTAAGCCTTTCATATCAAAATTAGTTGAGAGATAATTCCTAGTATCATGTAGCATATAAAGATTATTAGTAACAAGCGAAATATCATCACCGCAGAGAATCAGAAAAATAAACTTTCTCCCGCTAGTTTGTATATATAGGCACCTTTCAATTGCATTTTCAACAAAACCAAATGAGGACACCACTTGATCAAACTTCAGATACCATTTTGGTACAAAAGACGGTTTCAACCCATATAGAAATTTCTTTAAACAACTGACTTTTCCTTCTGGTTGTACAATATAAATCTTCTTATCTAGTCCACCATTCAAAAACATTTTTTTCACGTTCATTTGAAACAATTCTAGAGCAAAATGAGATACCAAGGCCATAATGTTTCTAAAAGAATCCTTCTTAGAAATTGGAGATAAGTTTTTTGTGTAGTCGATACCTCCTTCTTGTGTATAACCTTTTGCTACAAGACTGGCCTTGTATCCTTCGATACTCCCATCACCATTCCTTTTGATTTTAAAATACTATCTGCAACCAACTGTTATCGTACCTTCAGGCAGATCCACGATATCCCAGACTCAATTTTTTTCCGTTGATTGCAACTCATCATCTATGGAAGGAAGAAAAAAAAGAACATTTTTCTCATTCAATGCTTGTGAATATGACAATAGATCATTTGCATCATCAGTTATAAAATTTGATTCAATTATGAAAGTACTAAAACCTATATGCACTACTGTTTTTCTCGGTCTATATGATCTTCGTAGAACTGGTCCACCTTCTTCATTACCTTTAAAAGATTATGGAATATCAACTTTAGATTGTATTTGGAATGAGATTTAAATCTGTTTTGAAGGAATATCTTCTTCGAATACAATGGTTCTAAATTCTGAACTCCCACTGGTTTCATCATCTTTTAGAAATTTTGTTTCAACAATTTCTAAAGGATGAGATGGAAAATAAAACCTATAACCTTTTGATATATTTGGCTAACCAAAAAAAAGAACAACTTGTAGTGCGAGTATCAAGTACCTTTTTCATACTGATTATAAAGTCTTGATTTAGCTGGACAACCCCATACATGAAAATGATTAAGACTAGGCTTTACACTTATCCATAATTCGTAAGGATTTATATGTACCGTTTTACTAGGAACCAGATTCAATATGTATGCTGATGTCCATAAGGCTTCTCCCCCAAAGGTTTCAAATAAAGGTAGAATTTCATAACATAGTACGAACCATGTCCTTTGTAAGTTCTATGTCACCTTTCTGCCACTCCATTTTTTCCCCGGTGATCCAGGAGTAGTGAATTAAGGTACAATTTCATGATCTGGTAAAAATTCCATAAATCTTCCATGAGATTCCCCAAAAGAATCTGACTTGCCATAATATTCACCCCCCTTATCACATCTCAACACCTTAATATTCTTGTTAAGTTGATTTTCAACTGCTTCCTTATAAGTTTTGAACATATCAAGAGTATCATAACTTTGACGAATAAGATACACATACCCATAACGAAAAAAAGTTATTTATGATAGTAATGAAGTATTTATTCCACCTCTAAAAGCAACAGTAAAAGGACCACGTATACCGGTATGCATAATTTTAAGCAAATCTTGACTTCATGTGGTTGTTTTATTTCTCTATTTAATAAGTTTCACTTTAATACAAGCACTGAAATCTTAAAAATTTAGTTGTTGCAGAATCTTTTCTCTTGCAAGTCTCTTCATACGATCTTTAGATATATTCCCCAAATGTTGATGCCATAACTTAGAAAAGTTTTTACAATTCAAACCTTTTTAGTACACTTAAGAGTTGAATTAGAAGTATTAACATTGACGCAAGACGCAAATTTTGTAAAATAAAAATCAACATTCAACTTGTATAGATTATCAACAAGTGGTGCCAAACCAACAAGTTCAGAGTTACGGTATGTACTTATAGATCTACCGCCAACTAAAAAGGTAAATCCTTTGGTATCAAGTATAACAACTGATAGCAAACTCTTTCTTACGCTAGGTACATAAAACACATCAAAAAGTTCCAAAATATATCCTGATTACAGAGTTAGTCGTACGTTTCCTACAGCTTTAACTTTCACTACTTGAGAATTTGGCATGTATAAACACTTCTCTCCCTCACTAAGGTTCCTCATACTTGTGAGCGCCTTATTTCTTTTTCAACCAATTCTAATATTTTTTGGCAATATTTCTTGATGTGCCCATGATTCTTACAAAAGAAACACGCTTTATACATTGACTCATTAGCTACTAAATTGTTATCTTTTTCAGTTGTTAGTTTGTTTTTATTATTAGCTAACTTATTGTTCAAAGTTTTCTTTGTCTTCCAAGAAGGTTTCTTATTATTAGTTTATTTCTTGAGATTATGCTTGCTATGACCATCAATAAAAAGATGTGCTTATTTTGTATTTTCACGGCGTTGCCTTTTTTTCTTCTTGCACAGAATAAGCAATCAATTCATTTACATCCCATTTTTTGTCATCCATATAATAAGTAATCTTGAAACCCTCAAACTGTTTGGGAAGTGAATTAACCGCATGATGAACTAGATAATCATCAGTAAGATTCATGTCCATACCCCTTAACTTGTAAATCAGATATGCCATACGAAGAATATGATCTCGAACATTACCTTCACCATTATAACTCATAGAAGATAACATACCCATATATGTGCCAACCATAGACTTTGCTGAACTTGTGAACTGTGACTTAATAGCCTTCATAAGTTTTCTAGTTGTATCTTTAGCAGGAATATTACCTTGTATAACATCAGGGATAACACCTCGCATACTAAGAAGACTCATCCTATTTCCGTTTTCCCATTTAAGCTGGTCCCGCTTCTCACTTCTCTTTGCAGTATCTGAAGGTGTTTCTAGTTTAGGTTATCTCATATCATAATCCAAGTAACCCAAAGCTATCTCAACCCGTGACTTCCATCTTTAGTAATTTGTACCATTCAATGGCTTAATACCATCTATAAACCCTAGAACTTGGGTAGGATTCATAGTTGTAGTTGTCATAACAATTATAACTTTTATTTTATTTCATAAGAATGATATATTAAGCATTGCAACATAATAAATCATTAAACTTTATGATGTGATCATGCGAACACCATTAACATATGAAATTGCATTCAATTATAACAAATCATAATACATATAAGTTATTGATTCTTTATAATAACTATTCTGATTTCAGACTCGGTATCCCATTGCTTCATCTTTGGACGAAACTATGATATATCAAAACAAAGTCCCTTTTCATCTTTGGGTTCAAATAATTAAAACCATAAAACAAAACAAAGTCCCTTTTCATCTTTGGGTTCAAATAATTATTACCTACCACATAAACGATGGTTTACGGGGTGTGAAATGGAAAGACACTCGCATTGCGCGTGCGTCTTTGCTAGTCACAATAAAGTTTACTTATACGAACTCAACAAGTGTTGTTTATTTATACTCTGAATGTCACATCATAGTGAAGCTTACGATGACGAGGTCTTAACCAACTCGATCTTGCCTTCTTGGAGGTGAATGTTAAAAAAATCAACCAAAAATGAGTAGTAGATAAATGCTTAGGAAGGAGAATAACATTATCGATCAGCTCGATCTTCCCGCCACAAAGTGTTTGAACTTAAAAAGGGAAAGGTGCTTGTATCCAAGTACGAGGTTCCTTTATCAATTCACTTGGGGTGCCTTTAATAATTTCTCTGGGTGCCTTAATCACTTTGAAGGGTGATTTTAACAATCCTCAAGCCATCTTTTCCACCATTGCCAATTCAGAAAAATACCTACAAAAGAACACTATTAGTACAAAAATTGAGTAATAACATTATAAATATGAGCTCAAATAAGACATAAAATTGTGTCTATCAAATACCCCCAAACTTATATTTTGCTAGTCCTCGAGCAAAACTAATCTAAAAATAAAATAAAAATTCTAACTCACTTTCGCAGGCATCGCGATTGAACTTAGTGTGTGCAATAAGCCTTTAAACCCATAGGTGTCCCTAACGGACGAGTTCTTGTCTCGTGAGGGTTTACCAGAGGTGTTCCCACAAAACCTTTTACTCCAAAGCCTAGCTACTTGTGAACGATTGAGATACTAAACATGTTATTTAGCTAGCTACAAAATTCTTTGGCTATGGGAGGAATTATCTTGTTTTGAATCCAATTGTTGTACACGAGTTTGCACTCAAACGTCATAAAATTCATATATAAGAAAACAAAGCACTACTCAGAAAGTCGTACAATGGACCATGATACTCCTAATCTAACAAACTTATAAGCACCTAATTTATATATTTTTACCGTCTTATTTATATTTTCTTGTTCTCATTTTTATACTAATTTTATTATTTTTATGTTTTTATAGATGTAAACGTAGTACCCGATATTATAAGTCGAACCGGTAAAACACGGTTAAATTACTAATGAAAATAAAAGAACCATTATTATACAGAACAAATAATAATAGACTCATGAACTAATATGACGGTAAAGGTCACCTGCACTATATAATACTACCAACTTGGTATATATGACGATACTGATATATATGACAATACTGTCAGGAGAAGATAGCGGGTGGTGGCGAGAAGAAAAGAAGTGGGATTGGACGTTGGCTTAGATGGTGGGCGTACATGGTCATAGTCTGACCGAGTGAGACAGAGAAGTCGCAAAAAAAGTGGGGAGATGTTACCTTGATTTGGTAGGTGTCAGAATTTCTTTTTAATGCGGATAGATATGGAGTTAAATGGACCTTTATGAAGGAGTCCGATCTAACAAGGCAGGAGTCCAATGGACTGTATAAAAGGAAAATAATACGGTGGAGAGAAGGGGGGCTTGGATGGAGTATTGACGGACGGAGAGTCCGACTTGTATTTCTCGCAGCAAAACTCTTTCCAACTCTGTCCAGCTTCTAAACTCGAGCCACACGCTTCTCCCTGACTTCTCGGCAAGAGAACTTTCTCAAAATCATATCAAACTCCAAAATTTGTTAACCAAGCACCGTGTGGTTCACTGATTTTCCGATGAGTAAACTCTCACCATTCTCCACAAATTCGAGAACCAAACTTCTTGTTTATCTCATCTTCTCGGTTGTTTAAGTCAGCAAAACTCCGACCCAAGGTTCCCCTTCTTGTACAAACTCTGAACCATCCCTTTAATCTCTTCTAACCGAGAATATCTCATATTCTCTGACTTTTTGTATCTGCTCAGTCACTAGAGGAAATATTTCATCCCTGTTTTCTCTGTAAATCTCACAGACTTCTCATTCTTCTCAACTGCCATTAACAGCGTCACCACCATTCAATCGAGTTCAAACATTAAACTATGTTTTAGTTTCACTGCCATTAATCATCTCCTCGAGCTATACCATCATTACCATAATATTTGTTCTATCAAAGAACCACCAGTTCATCGACAGACTTAACCTCGATCATGTCTATCACTGCCAGCAACAAACTATTCAAACCCACTCAAAGGCTCGAGCTCTTAACTGCCTTCTCTCTTCATCATTCACTGACGTGATTATCATGATCAACTAATGGAAACCATACCTCCACAGCTTCGAGAAAAACCCGTGTTCTGTATTTCGTTGCTCGATCAATTTGGTTCAGGGAAACTCAGAACCACCACAGACTCAACCCATTAAACCAGCACCAACCTCTGCTCCATTAATAACTATCACAGATCTGCTCTCGTCCATTTCAACAGCGTCCATAATCTTCTCCAACCACTACTCGAATGTCTCTGACATCACTATCAGCAGAAACCATCACCATTTGATCACGATCATGATCAATCTCTGATCACAATTGCAGCAACCAATAATTGCTTCTCTAACGTTTTATAGATTAACCATGCCCTAAAAACTCTTTGATGACCCATGATGTCCACCAAAGATCAAAATCCTCCAATCAGAAAACTCATCATCATGATCATCATTGCTGGCACAAGAACCCTAATTTCTTCGCGATTTGAATTTGGGGAAGATGGTGGCTGCCTTAAGCAAAAGTGCTGGTGCCTTTAACAGTATTTTAAACTGCCAGCCCCGAACAAAAATCGTTGGTGCCTTTAATAATTCCCTTGTATATTTCTTCCCCTTAACGTACGGTGGGTTGCCAATAGCAGTCTCTCTTAAAATGACCTTTCTGCCCTTAATACTCGTTTTGCTCATAACTTTCTCATACGAAGTCAGAATGACCTCGTTCTTTCACCGTTGGCTTCGAAAAGTAGAAATATTAGAAAAAACTGAGTTCCACTGGTTCTTGACAATTCTTCCCTTGTAAAGCTCAATTTCATTTCTTTCAGAGATATAACCTAATAAAACACATAAACTATAAAAGTAATAGTAATTCACACAAAATATAGTAAGTAAGTATAAGGAAATGATACTTAAAATATGTAAATTATGCACTTATCACATCCTCAAGTCCTAACACAGGTAATGAATTACCACAAAAAAAAACATGAAAAACAATCCTTTATTCAATAACCACATACATATATATATATATATATAATTAAAACAAAACAAATTAGAAGGAATCATGTATTCAGCACATAACGTCAATGAATTGAAAGAAAAAAATTTTAAAGATTCATCAACACCCAAATTAGGGTTAAGAATTGAACCTTCAAAAAATCACATAACATCAATCAATGAATCCCATGATAAATAAAAGTCAGATCTAACAATAAAAATTAGAAATAAAAAAAAAAAAAAAATTTAAAACCCTAAAACTCTAATATTATCATCAATCTTTCACCATTTGAAAGACGGTGATGGTGGTGTAACAGGTGGTGGTGGTTGTGATGATGGTGGTGTTGCAGCCTTGCAGGTTCTGTTGGTATATCAGTGTATGTCGATAGAGAAAGGAGAAGAAGAAGTAATAGTAATAATAATAATACTAAGAAGAAGAAGAAAAAAAAAAAAGAACCTACTTTCTGAGTTTCTGAACCCGGAGGAATTAAAAAAAAACTTAATATTTGAGAGGAGACAGTTTTCAAAATTAAAGATCGAGAGCGTAGCAGTGCTGGTGAAGATGATCTTTTTGTTTTTGATGTGTAGTATTTCGTGAAATAATATGAAGGTGGTGGTGGTGGTGGTGCTCTGGCTACTGTTGTAGAAATTAGAAAATGAAGAGAAGAAGATGAATAAAGAAGAGAACAAAATACAGCTGAAATGATTTATTTTTAGGGTTATATACTTATAACTGATAGAATAAGGGCTAGAATTAAATCTAGGGATTCAAATCAACGGCCAGTAACAAATCAGTCTATAGGGTTCGATTCGACCGACCTTTACAATCAAACCGTAGGCTGACTCGTAGCATCAAAGGTTCTGATTAACTGAACCGTAGGCCGAACCGTCATCAACGATCGGTCCAAAAAAACCATCGTTTCGATCGGTTTTGGGCGGTTTGGTCGGTTTGGCCGGTTCATGTGCAGTCCTAGTTAAGTATGAAACTGGTTTTGAATAATCTGGGATTAGATGAGTTGTTTTAAATCTTAGATAGTTTTGTAATCTTAAATAGTTTTGAAATCTTAGACTCGGTGAGAGACTCTTTGTATTATTTCACCATAGCTTCTTGATGAGCAATGTTTCTGGCACAAGCATGACCTTCCTTAGCTTCCCATAACAATTTCCTATAGAAACTTAGTCCTTGCTTGGCTTCTTGAACAAATTCATTGAGAATGTCTCTTTTTCCAACAAGTTCCAATTCTCCTTTTACTAAGTTAGTGGATCTAATCCTTGAAATAGATGGATTGATAATAAAACCACAGTATTCAGTACATAGGGAAGCTCTCAATTTCCCAGTTTTGGAAAATTCAAGAAGTTTCCCAACTTTCTCAAGACAAGAATCACTTGCAAATTCTACATAGGTGACACCTTGGACAACATAGAAAACTTGATAAATCTTTCTCACAAACATATGAGCAGGATTTTGAGTATTGATCAAGATAAACAATTTATTTTTCATATCTTTCTCGTATTCGTCTTCTGAAACAGATAACTCCTCTTCTCTAGGAGATATTGTCATTGAGAAAAAAGGCAAGTTGCACAGTTTCAATGGAATCACTCACCGAAACCACTTAGTTTTTTTTTTTTCAAACAGACCTTTTGATGTGAGAATAACCAAGTTAATGATTATCTATATATACAGAAAACTCACAACAATTATCGGAAATCAATTAGATATGAAATCGATGCTAAATAGAAAAACGACCTTGAAAAAGGGAATTGTTCATCTTACGGAAATGGGTATGTGCTTAATGAATTTGTTTGTGACCCAAATTTTCTCTTGCCTTCTTTAACAATGTTTATCAGTATTAAAAGAGATACTTAAAATTTTGTTATGTTATGTTTATATCATAATTTCAACTCAACATTCTAGGAACATTAATTGAAAGTGTATATCACAAGATGTATCTGTGAGCTATTATTAAATACAAATTCTACAGAGTTTAATACTTGTCAAAAGATACATAGGCCCTTATGACAACTGCATGAGATTTTTAGTCATAGAGGGATATAAACTATAAATATTGTTCATGCTCTTTAAGAAGTGAAACTTATAAGATGATAGATATATCACTTGTATTGTGAGCAACATATAGGATTGCATGGCCATAGAGACAAGTATATTCAGATTGAACAACGGTTCTTTATGAAAAAAATTCGCCCGTCACTTGCTTCCAAGAAGCAATTATGAGGTGCTTGCATTAACTCTTTTCCATTGATATATCATACTGGATATTTTCTATCCATGTTTCCAACTGAGTTCCTTTTCTGTCGAAATGGTTTCTTGATTCGAAACTTCTTACAGTATAAATGGATTTTGATTACATTGCAACCATAGATGCAATAACCACAGTTCTTCAACAGAAAAGTTTCCTCTTTTTGTTTTTGTAACAATGAACCTTCAAACTTTATGAGTTTTTTAATCTCTTTTAGTGATGATGTGTCTATTTTCTCATATCTCGGTAATCCAGTCAATTGGGATCGTAGAACACGATTACTGGATTTGTTTGATTCAAGACATATATCTCAATCTCCTTTTACAAGAATCGTTATGCTTAATAGTTCCAACAATATTAAAGAATTTAGCTTAACTTGTTGTTTTATGTTGAAGCCTATGACATCATATACACAAGGAGATATGAAGTGCGTTCAGGATCTGGCAACTATGGTGCAAGCTTAACAAGATCTAGTTTTTCGGTGAAAGCATCCATTTTAACTTGTTCTTTGTATCGTAACCTGAAACAACAAAGGACTAATCTATTATAGTAACCCACTCACTTATCAACCACCCAAATAAATCTTTAGATCAGTGATAAAGTGGAGTAAAGATCTTTCGTTTATATCAAGAAACTTCTTTGGTCAAAAGATCAAACCAAGACAATGATTATAGAAATAATCAATCTTGATGAACAAGATCTATCCAAGAAAGTTCATTCCGCTAGACAGTTTGTTTGATCTTCTACAAGTCCGATGTTTATAAAAATAAATTGCTCGTGAAATCCCAGAGAATCAAGATTGCAAAATGTCACACAAAGATCGGGACAGAAAAGAAAAGTCTTCATGTCTTCAATCTTCAAAAGTAACCAATTGAAAACAACTTGGTACAACTATTAGTCAATTGCACAGAACGAAGTCTTTTAACATTGATTGATCAACATTTCTATCCCGCAGATCAAGAATCACTTAGATATGTGATAGTCAAATCTTCAAACAAACTTGAGTGTCCTTATATCAGAAGAGTAGGACCATATAATAAACAAGTTTGATCTATCGAAGATATTTATGCCGTTAGTTCAACACAGGTAATCAATGAAAACTAAATAACAATCTATCATTCCCCCAATGGTAAAACTAGAGGCTTCTTGATCCCATAGAAGACTTTAAACGAAAGGCAATACAATATGTTTCAGCTAATTAGATTACTCCCATATCTTTCAAGTTGATTTTTCCACACGACAAAGGTGTGTTCTGCGATGAGTTTGTAAGAATACAAAACTCCCTATTTATAGTGTTACGACCAACACACTGATTAGAAATACCATTTACCAATTTCGAAAATTCTAAATATATATATAAAAGTATATTTCCGAAAATTAGCAAATATCTAATTAGTTCTCTTTCTTATGATTTTTTGTAGGTACCGAAAACTAGCAAATACCTAAAAGTATATTTCGTAGGTACTGAAGAATTTCGGCATTACAACAATGGTTAGTGACTTAGTTCTCTTTCTTATGATTTTTGTTTTGAGTCAAGATTTTTTTTATATAATAATTTGTGCATTCATGAATGATTCAAGATTTTCTCTTCGATCTGTGTGTGCTTTGTTTGAATTTTCTTATTAAAGGGCTTATGGTTTATGGAAATGCGTAATGCAAGGAGGTAACAGTGCAACCAAGTAAGCTAGATTGGATGGAAACCTTTTAATTTTATGTTAAATTTGTTCATTGTCTTTAATTAGTTAAATTTGATAAACCAGATCACGAAACCACGATTATTTTCCTTAATAACACGTGGGGTATTTCTCTATCTCATATGACTATATTTTTATTGAGGATTACGGCCCTAATTTTAAAGAAGATAAGGATCTCAGAGGCTTAGGACATGTGACTGATTGGGGTCATAAAAAACATACATCTTGGGAGGAAGGCTCTTTTACTCACGGGTGATGGAGATTTACCTTGAGTTTACATCATCATCAATCACTTAAAATTAGTAGTAAGAAGTATTTATGTCGAATTTGCATGGTTGCACGGGTACTTCCTTGATATCCATGGAACAAGCATGGTGGTTTGTACACTTTGAAAATTAACTTAAATTCTGATTATCGCTACCATTTCATTTTATTTATGGTCTTTTCATATATTTTTTTCATCGACTAATAACGTAGAAAGTATCAATCAATCAATATACTTTATTATATTAAAGATAATCCTTTTGTTTGACGTGCCAACACAACATTCAAATTTACATTTTCTAATAATTTAAAGTGTTATGTGACAAAAAAAAAATGACTTAAAATGAAGGGACACAACTTATGTAGCAAAGCAATGGGATAAATAAAGGGACACAATTTATGTAGCAAAACAACGAGTTTAAAATAAAGGGACTGCAATAATTCATATTCATGTTTTTTGCCAAATTATAGACATGTCTTTCACAAGAATTAACAACAATTTTCAAAAAAATGGGCTTAAAATGAAGGGACACAACTTATGTAGCAAAGCAATGGGATAAATAAAGGGACACAACTTATGTAGCAAAACAACAAGTTTAAAATAAAGGGACTTCAATAATTCATATTCATGTTTTTTGCCAAATTATAGACATGTCTTTCACAAGAATTAACAACAGTTTTCAAAAAATGGGCTTAAAATGAAGGGACACAACTTATGCAGCAAAACAACAAGCTTAAAATTAAAGGATACCACTTATGTAGCAAAACAATTGGTTTAAAATAAATGGACACAACTTATTATATCATAATTATTTTTCATGTTTTCTAAAAAAATATTACATTTATTTATTTATTGTGTTGAACACATGAGATACATTTTTATAATAAAATTAGTATTATTGCATATAATATTACATTATGGTAATATAAATGAATCCAATTTTATTTTATTTTATTTTTGTATTCTTGTATGTATATATGACAATTAGTTTCTTATTTCTTCATAATTTTCTTAATTTTCAGTTTATGTTGTTGAGTTTTCCGTTGAAACTAGATTTTAGTGTTTGATGATTCTCTTAATAAATTTGTTTGTTATATGTTTGTTTTGTGGGTGCTGAAGAATTTCGGCATTGCTATAAAGGTTAATGACTTATTTCTCTTTCTTATGATTTTTATTTTGAGCAAAGATTTTTCATATATAATAATTTGTAATGACTCAAGTTTTTCTCTTAATGTGTGTGTTTTTATTTGAATTTTCTTATTGAAAGGCTTAAGGTTTCTGGAAATGTAAAATAGAAGAAATATGTGCAACGAAATAAGCTGAATGGATGGTAACCTCTTAATTTTAGGTTAAAATATTTTTACTAATTATTTTTAATTAGTTAATTAAATTGAATAAAACAGGTCATAGAACCACAATTATTATTCTTAATAACGCATGGGGTGTTTTTATAATTTCCGATGGATATGTTTTTACTAAGGATTATGATCCTAATTTTAAGGATGATAAAGATGTCAAAGGACATGTGACTGATTTGTATCACAAAAAAAAACGCACATATTGGGAGGAGGGCGTATTTTAGTCACATGGGTTGAAGATCTACCTTGGGTTAATAGCATCATTGATACTTAAAGTCAGTGGTATGAAAATTTAATATCAAATTTACTTTTTTGATTTTGATGGTGGGTTGTACACTTGTGACTAATTGGTTTTTGAGTTGACCTTGTTAGCATCCTTTGAGTTGACTTTTTGAATATTTTCTTGATTTTCATGGTGGGTTCTTGTTATTGGTTTTTTTAGTTGACCATCATTTGGCATGCTTAGATTTTCATAAAATGTTGTTAACTGTGTAATTTTTTTGACTAATTATCATTAATTGAATACCCAAGTTTCCAAAATGGACACATAAATAATTCAAGAAGTCTTTTTAAAAAACAGTTTTGTACACATGAAAATTACACAATATCCTAATCTCGTCATAACCAAGTTTTTTTTCATATAAAAACTATGTAAAACCTTTGCATAAGATCCTAACAATATGTACACAACAAAATATAGCAAAATTTGTTTATATATTATTATCTCTCTGAACTATTTAATCCAAGTCTAAAATTATACATCTGAATTGGTATATGTAGTTAATTTTTTTTATTCTTTAACTATTTTGGATTATGTATTTATCTTCGCTGCCAATTTACATGCCACTTGAGATATACAATTGACAACTCTTTACTATGTTTTTTCTTTTCTTTTTCAAATTCCTTTTCATGATTTTTTTTGTTTAACTCTTCTGCAACCAAAAAAAGATATGTTATTTTAGTTTCTATGAAATACTAAACTAGCTTATGCCGTCATTTTTGAGGTTTACAATTTGTTTTATTAGTTATGATGTGAATATTTGTTTTTGTGACTAAATTAATTGAATGAGTTTTGTTTTCTTTCTTTTGCTTGTCATCAATTTAATTAAGCTTATTATCATCTCATGTAAATACCATGAAGTTTAATTGGTTTACCACTTTTTATACTTGTTTTTGTTATCATTGTTGTATACTGATCACTACCATTTTTTTAGCCATTCACTATCTTTGATATCTTACTACAGGTTTATAAGGGATTTTCTCACTCGATAGAGTTTCAATTTTATTTTGTGCTAACCGATTTTAGACCATGAAATTTAAATGATATCTTTTGATAATCTACACTTTTAGTTCAGTAAGAAATAGGTTTTGTGTTGCTTTGTCTATAATACATTTTGTTAAGAATGTTGTTAGATTTTCTTGCCTATTTGGAAAATATAACCTAAATTTCAAATCTTTGTTGCACTTTTGTCGGCACATCTTCCCGAATGGACAACGATACAATGTGCAAACTTTACAAAGTTTCATATGAATTTCGGGTTTGGGCATCATCAAAAGTATTCAAATCTTACAACAACTAACATGAAGACACAACACATATGGTTTTTGCAACCTTTGAAAACAAACCAAGCGTTCACTATGCAGACAAAAATCATATAAAAGGAATTGTCAAAGATTCAAAATATGATGTAGGATTTGTTGAATGGATTCGTGACTTTGGATTTGTAGGCTACAAATATGTGGGAAGTGGCCGCTTTTACGCGGATCAAGTATTTACAGATGCAACACCAAACCATGGTAAGAGCTTATAAGAGAGCATGCTGACTTTGCTGAAGCTTATGCATGTTGCAGTCAAGTCGGACAACGACACAGCTGGTACTATAGAAAATTAATATCAACAATCTACTTGTATTATTTTCTCCTAAATATTTTAAATTAATTAAATGCTTTTAACTAATTCTAACTTCTTATATGTCTAGTATACCACATGAATCCTGAAGGAGTTGTTAAGGTGGTACCTCCTTTTGACCGATCAGAAATAAAAGTATTTATTACTGAATTAGGAGGACAACCATTTGATCATGAATTCGAACCAATGATAAATAATTAGTAATCTTCATTTAGTGATATTAGTGATATCATTTTTATACATCCAAGTCTTATTATGAATAATTTTTCTTTGTTATTTTAGATGTTGTCGCTAATAAAATTAATCTAGAATAGGTGAAGGGCGGAATTAATGCATATATATACAGGTATATTATCATTTATGGACCGTGTGCAGTTACTTTATTTACATGCTTAATCTTGTATATTCTTAATCTTTCTCACATATTCTTATCTTTGCCTAATTCTATAAGAGTATATGGATGCATGAGTATCTTATCTTAACATGGATTTTTTATATCATATATCATTGATGTTTGTTTGGGATCCGAAACTTTAAGTTCTCCACTGCAGAAAATGTACATCTTTAGGTGTGAATTTCTTATATATATAATCGGAAGTAGGTTCAAACTTAATCATCTGACATTAGTAAGATCTCAGCAAATTTCTTTTTTGTACGAAAAAATTGATTGTTTAAGATGGAATTATATCCATGTCCGATAATAATTGAACTCTAATACAATTCAGAGGATTAAGACTCCACTCCTTAAATAACTTTTCTCTCATAGCTAACTAAGATAAGATATCAACAACTTTATTCATCTATTTAGGCAAATAGTTGCACTTCCAGAGTTTAGTTTGTTGAAAAAGAATAATAATGTCTTGCATAAAATGGTCAAGTTGCCAAGTTATGTTATAGAAACCCTTAGTAGCTGCTTTACAAACCATCTTTGAGTCCATTTCAAAGTTCACTCCTTCCATCTTTAGGCTTTTTGCTCATTCAACAGCTTTCCACAGACCCAGACCTTCCATATACTATGGACTTATTGCTTCTTGAGATAGATGCATTTAGTCACTTTGCATTGACCTTTCATATACTCTGGACTTATTGCTTATGTACTTTACAGGGGTAGTCAAGTGAGAATTTAAAGGACTTTTAGAGAGTTTACAAATCTATTGTTAGTCAGTGGAGATTCTAAGAGAGTTTCCTAATCTCCTTGTTAGTGGATAAAGATTTCTTTTAAGTCTTTTCAATTCTCTAAAAACTCAATGTTATTGGATTAAGAAATCTTAAAAGTCACTCAAACACCTTTGTTATTAAAGTTAGATTTCAAAGTCATTCATATGTTGGTTTTAGTGATTTTGAAAGACTTATTTTAGGAAAATAGGCATGAAAAAAGTCTCTCCAAGATAGGTGATATTTTGGAAGATTTAGAACTTGGGGTTGTTGAGTAAACCTAATTTTGGAATATATTTATTTATGAGAGTAAGACCAGATAAGAATATATTTGGATTTCTTGAAGCTCAGTGATAAAAGATTATTTTCAAAGTTAGAAACCACTACCATATGGAATAATGGTTTAGCAGCTAGACTAGCTATTTCCCTACTAGCAAAAGGCTAAATCAATCAGACACCGAAAATAATATTACATTCATTGTACAGTGTTCGTGTTTTTTTTTTCATTTTTGCCATAAAATATACCACGTGATTAACATACAGTACTATGTCCTTGCCATTGTCATGGCAGAAAAGAAAATATTAATAGAAAAAAGTAAGAAAAGAAAACATAGATGGTGTGATACATGTACTTAAAAAGATTGTATAGATATATATAGCTATAACTAAGTGAATTGTCTAGTCCTATGGAAAGTTCTATTATGGAGTTAATTTTGAGATCATTTCATCCTATGGGACTCATAAGGTAACACCGAACCACTAAATTTTCTCTACGAAATTATCACTTGTTATCATTATTATGAATATGATATTCCTTATAGGCAGGGCATCCATTTAGGTCTTGGTTGAAGATATATTTTGCAATTTTTTTTTTTTAGATTATGAGATAATTGATATACATGAATCTGAGTATAATATTCAAGATTCGTTACTGCACATTATTTAAGAGTGCACCCCCGTTTCCGTACAAAACACATGCATAAATTGTTTAGGCATATGTAAGACTATACAATTTTTTTCGCAAAGCTTACCGTTTCGATGAATTTCCAGTTGATGAAAGTGAAGAAAACCAGATTCTTCCACTGATCAAAGAGATCATGAAGACAATCTTTCCTAAAATCAAACGTAGAGGCAACAACGAGAAGATGTTGATCAGCGGCGAGATATCATATTAAATAAAATGTAGGAGGAGTGGAATAAAGAGAATGAAAACTTAGGCATAAAACAACAATGCGATTTATTTTGACAATGGACACGCATTTTAACTAGGTTTTTACAATACTTTTGTTAACATTGAAACGTACATGGTGAAAAAGTTTATCGATATTTTGAATTTTCGATTAAATATTAACATTTTTTTGTCTCTAGACGTCCACTAGATTTGTATCTATAATTCACAAAGTCTCTCTTAAATACTATGACAAAATCTCTCTAGATTTTCATAGAATCTACAAGAGTCACTCAAATAAAAAATCTATAAAAGTCTAAAAGTCTAAAGTCTTATTTGCCCCATAAATAAATATGGAACTGTAGGGAGGAATCAACTCTTTCTGATGGAAAAACTAAGCTTGAAAAGATCAAAACACAAAAATAATAAGCCAAAACTATAAACTACGAATGTAGGGCCCCACAATTTCTTAACTAGCGATGCACAAGAAAACCGACAAAACCGACCGAACCGAGATCAACGACTTATATAACAATTTCAAATGTCTAGAGTCGTTGATCTTTAGTATAGGTAATAATTTCATTATATATACCGACCGAACCGAGCTGAAAAAACCGATTGATAGTAACCGTAGATTGAACTTAATCCTAGTCGTCTAATTAATTCTTTTTGAACCCTTACCACTATAATTCTCTTACTCTCACTCGACACAGACGCCACTTTTATTTTTATTTCTTATTCTTTACTTCATCTTTTTCACATAGATAGCCTCACTCTCACAGTCTCATTCACTTCTTCTTCTTCTTCAGAGACTCTTATCCAATCCCTTACCAGCAACAACAACAACCTCCATCACCATGAGCAGTTCTAACCACCACAACCAACACCTTCGTTTTCTTTCATCATCTTTTGGTTTTTATCTTTTTTTTTTTTTATTGCTCAAGTTATTCATGCAACAACTGTGATATCGCTCAAGTTGATGGTTGTTGTGAAAGTGGTGATGAATTCAAAAGGGTATATGGAATTAGGGTTTTAGTGGATTTGTTGGACTTTTCCACCGGTTGTAATTCTAGAACTAGAGAGAATTATGTATCTATTTTGTTAAATTTGATTCAAAATTGTAATGAGATTATGAGTCACGAGATTAAAAAAATTTGTTCTTCAACTTTACAGGGGGTTAGTGAATTCTGATTTATAGGGAATTCTAGAAACATTCCAAATATCTTGTAAGTCAACAGAGAGTTTTTAAAGATATTTGGGAGTTTCTGTTATTGGATAGAGACTAGCTTTCTAAAAGTTTTTAGCATTCCCTGTTATTAGATTTTGATTTTAAATCGGTGATTTAAGGTTTTGAGGGATTTTCAGAGACTTTTATGTTAAAAGATGCCATAAAAGGCTTGAGAAAAGTTTCTCCCAAATATGTGATATTTTGAGAGACTTTGTTCTTTATTTTTATTTTTCCTAAGGATTAAATATCAAAATAACCATAATAACAACAATAATCAAACAAGCTACGATTTAGTCTATATGAATAAAGGAAAAACGAATGTTGTATTCCAAAAAAGCATAAGATTTATAACATATTGCAATTCTTCGTGTTTATGTTCAACTTGGTTTAATCTGTGGTTGACAAAATAGTTACAATTTTCTATTAGGCATACTTAGACTGATATTTTTTCACTAAATAATTTACACATTTGTTTTGTAAAATGATTTTTGTATATTAGTTTTTTTTATAAGTTTTTCTTTTTTGATACATGTATGATGAAATTCCTATGTATTTTTGTCTCTACAAATTAATGAGATTTCTTAAAAATCATTCAAAGAGTTCCCCAAAGTCTAAGAACTCACAAAAATTCTCCCAAAAAGTCTTTTAGTATCTCTACAAATTTCAATTGACTAATCCCTGTTAGATGGAGTTACTGATATTATTGAAAATGGAAGCTCAAAAGCTAAAAATAAAGCTTCTTTATTGTTTCAATTTTTTTTGGTTATGTTTTATGTATGCCATCTGTGGTTATTGAATATCTGTGGTTATTGAAGTGGTTTTCTTAATCGAATTTGTACGGGGCATCTTTATTTTAAGAACCCAGTGAAATTGACAAAGAAAGAAGGTGTTTCAGACTTTCGGTAGATAGCTTTCGTTCAATTCTCATTGGTCTTACTCTACAGTTTACACATAAGTGGGAGAAAACAGATCATTGCAGGGTCACCAAGGCATGAACAACAAACTGTTCACGAAATTAAGCAAAAAATCTTGCTAGCTTTTGAGAAACATCAAACCAAGACAAACATGCAACACCTCAACCCAGTTTGTTAAGAATTAGTCACCAAAAAAGGATAAAAATAAAGGTCTAGAAGAAGTTAAAAGATCAATACACATGTTCTCTTATAAAATTCTCAACCTGTGATATATCCCCAGTGAGCCCAGATGATTCTCCAACACTCACCTTGTTACGACACTGAGAAAACGTGAAAGTCTCGCAAGCCACAACGAGTGCATACTCAGTAGACATATCAGCAGCAGATATCGCAGTCCTTGATGATCGCAAGTTGTCTATTTCCTGATAAACTCCTTGGTGTGGGCATTCTTGTCAGTCTTGTTGCACATTATAAGCACTGGGACTTTCTTCTTCACAACAACTGCCTTTGTCAAGATTTCATATAGGTACTCGGCAGCTCACGACAGTTTGAAAATACATCCAGAGCATCGACGAGAAAGATAAGGCCGGCTGCTTGAGGCAAGTATTCGTCAAGCTTTGGTCGAAGTCGAGAGTGTCCAGGAACATCAACTACACGGACAGGCTTTATCTTGCCTTTCCTAGAGAATTCAGAGTGCAGCGCAAAATTTCCTTCATTTGGATCCATGGACGTAACAGTACCCTGATGTGGTGAGCCATCTTGAAGCTGATAAAAGAGAACAGTTTTCCCACTCCCACTTAACCCAGCAAGAACAATCGTATCAGATTTTGAACGCTTAAATAAGCCAACTAAAAAGAAAAACACAAATGTAAATACTAAAACACCAACAGCAACGTAAATCTGTTCGATAAGTGGTATCCATCCTTGTATTACTTCATGTACTATGTCCATTCTACTGTATCCCTTGAAAAATTAGGAGACAGGGATAGGGTTTTGTTTCTTCTCTTCTCAAACCTTAAATTTGAAGATAAACTTTAAAAGACAATGTAGAAAGATCTCAAGCCAAATATCCACTGTCAAGCGAGATGATGCAATGATGATTGCTCACAGCAAGTATATAAGAAAAGGAAAGAAGAACCCTTGGCACTATTAAGAACTTGCTAGGCCTCTCCTATAGGCATGAAACTAACAGAAACTGTATGACACAATGATTCCTAAAACAATTAGGTCTAGAAAACAGAAAAGTGAGACTCCGATTCCTCATAAGAAGGGGACATTTATATACCGCATTGATAATGGTTAATTCTACTGGACTTTCACAGCGATAGTCTCACTTACGAATTGGGCTCATATCCACCGTCCCTATACCTCCCTGTCCTGAATTTGCACCAAAAGAATGGTAACTTCTGTGCTATTCAAGTAATTGAAAAAACTCAAAAATATGTTATAAGTGCATTTAAGGGGATAGGAAGCAACAGAACAAAGGATCACAGCCCCTAAGGCACCGTCTAGTTCTTCCAACATTACGACGTGTCATAAGAACTGTCAGATGTGAGACATTGGAGAAAACTAAATTGATTGTACAAAACGAAGTAACAAAGTGTCAATTTAGTTTTATCCAATCCTCACTTCCGCAAATAACGATTCGCTTTCCCTAAGTCCAAAGTGAAAGTGGTGGA
>JAJJMC010024127.1:1131808-1181968 GCA_023531435.1 Papaver californicum | reverse complement strand
CAAGAGGGGTACCTGCAAGGAACTATCATCAAATGACTAATCACATTTAAAATAAAATTTGTACGACAGGTTAAGACAAGACCTGACAGTGAATCTTTGGACCGAGTTTGGCAGAGCGGGAGGCCATATGTGAATTTTAATTTGATTTGTTGTTTTAAGTTTTTAGCTTATGTACTAGTTTTTAGTTTCAAGCAATGTATGTACTGGATTTTCAAGTAATTTATTACAAGTTTTAATTTTCTAAGTAATATTTACTTGAATGACGTGGATGAAGTGCAATGGTTATTTTTATAATCGTTGGCAAAAATATAGTCTTTGCCGGATCTCAACTCATCTCCTATATATATATACCCCTCCCAAAGGTAAATCACACCTCCCACAAAACTTTTATACATACTCTCTCTCACTCTCATCTCATCACTATAATCTCATCACTCAGACATATGGCTCAACCTAAGTTTACTCAGGAAGAAGATTTATCACTTTGCAGAAACTACATATTGTATTATCCGGCCAGAAGTGCAGAACGACGATAAAATGGTTTAATGAGCCAGAGTTATTGGACGAGCATTCATAAAAACTTTTGCACTGACACCTGTAACCCTTATAACCGTAATATAGCAACGTTGCTTGTACGATTTCAAAAAAAAAGCGACGAGTATTATAATTTATAGCTTTAGTTCGGATTATCAATCGATATCGACTTAGAGGTGAAACCGGTAATGAGATTGGTGCGAGAGATTTTTCTACATCCTTAAGGAGTTCGTCATTACCCGTTTAAATTATTAATTTGTTTGCATTGTTAAGCTGTTTGCATTGTTTTTACTTGCCTTATATAATGCGTATTTCAAGTAATGGAAAAAAGATAACTTCATTGAACTAATTAGCTATTTTATTTCAACTAATAACTAACTATTAGATATTAATAATAATGATTAAAAAATTACATCTTAATTATTTGACTAATTATTACATTAATCAAGGACTTGAATCTCAGCATTATCATCATCATCATCATCATCAACTGGGATTTGAGGTTGCAATTGTTCTTCTAATACCTTCCTTTTTAAACTTTTCAAATTACAGCTTCGTATGGTGTCCTTTGAGGAATTTGCTGCATAATTGGTAAAAGTGTTGGATTAAATTTGGGCAACACTTTTAAGATATTGTAACAAGTTTTATGTTCAAATGAGGAACCGTTTTTGTGGTGTCATTCTTAATGACACCTTCGTTCCAGAACCGTTGGTGATTCACCACTCGGTGGTGGTTACGAGCACATTGTGTGACATGACTAACATATTTGTTCAATTTTTTACCCATTTTAGTGAAGCGGCTATACAAAGACTCTGCATCATGTGAATTAGTGTTCATTGTTTCCTCTTTAAACCCTGCAAATGTTTTTTCCTACAAGGTGCCTTCTTGAGAACAACCATTGACGTTATATTGTATGCAACAAACATAATTTCTGCAAATGCTTTCACCTTCGGCAATTGCAAAACTTGTACCACGAACTTTTTTAGCACCAGCATCCGTTTTGCAGAATTTTTTTGAGAGACTTTTGTTTTAGATTAAAATGAATAGAGTTTTGATTTAGATTAACATAAACGCCTGTGAGAGACTGAGGTGTAGAGAAGGTGTGAGTTGAATTGAGTTTGAAATTGTGTATTTATAGAATGTTCAAACAGGACCGTTGAGATAAACGATAAGAGACATACTCTTTGTCGAGCGACATAGTCTCCGCCGAGCGACAGAATCTTGGCCGCCAATGGTTGAGACTATGTCGCTAGCGACATAAATTTTATCGAGCGACATAGTCTTTGTTGCTCGACAAAAAAATTACCGCTCAGTTCAAAGATCCAAATTTGAGCATTTGAGAGATTATTTTATCCATTTGATAGGTCCATAGTGGCTCAAAATAACTAAATTTAGTTATTTAAGAGGTGCATAGAAACTGGTCTTATAGAACTTGATAACCCATATAGCAACCTTGAAATGAAAGAGGTAGTAGCTCTTATAAGTAATGGGAGGCTAATAAATCTATACTCTTCGAGGCAAAAGTAATATACATGTCTGGTTCATGATCTGTCTCATATTTCTATGTGAAGTGCTGCAATTTGAACCCATACTTGCAAATGAGATCGCATAGTAGATTTTTGGTTAGTGAGAAAATTTTAAATCACAATACAAATTTTAAGTCAAGTGGTAATTTTTGGCTTCTTGTGGTAGGTTTTGGATCGCTACATAAATTTTGTGTTGCGCTATAGTGATAAAATTTTTGTTACAAAGCAGATTTTGGGTCAATAAGGCAGAGTTTGAGCCACTAAGCAGATTCTAACAAGGGAAATTCTAAGTTTTGATGTACATTTTGGTCCAGCCATGTTAGATTCGAAATAACAAACTTTCAGTCAGGTGATATATTTTCAGCCAAATGGAGAACTTTGGATTACTTGGCAATTTTTGATCAATGTTATAATTTTCTGGGCAAGTTGAAGATATTGCCGACGATGCGTTTTTGGGTCTCAAGTAGATTTTATGTTAAAAGGGTAGATTTTGGTGGCCCGAATGAAGTATTGGTTCGTAATACGTTATATGTCACAAAATGACAGCTTTTAGGTCATAAAACAACTTACCCCAACGAGATAAGCTTAAAAACAAACAACTTTTGGATTACAGTTAGGGGCGGAGCCAGCACACAACAAGTTGTCTATTCTATTGGACTAACTTTAAACCTAATTTTAAAAGTTGTTTGAAGGCATATTTAATAAAGATAAAATAGAGTCACTAGGTAGTAAAACCAATAATCTTTAATTACCATATTTTATTAATGACAGTAATATTTTTATCGTTTATTTTTTATAACTTTTTTTATAATTTTTAAATTTTTTAAAAAAACTTATTATTTTTAAAAAAACTTTTTATAACTTTTTTTTGAATTTTTTTGTTATTAAAAAAATTAGAAAAAAAAAAGATAAAAATAGTTATTTTTTTAAAAAAAAGTTAATATGTTTTTGAAAAAGCTAATAGAAAAAATAAAAAATAATAATTTAAAAACAATTTTAAAATTTTTAATTTTTTTTTTAAAGTTGTTTGAACTTTTATTGAATTTTTTTCGTTATAAAAAAAAAATAATAAAAATTTTTAAAGAAAAACAAAAAAAAAATAATAAATTAATAAATGAATGTAAATAGTTAAATTAATCAAGGTTATCTAAGTAATTTAACTAGTATTAGGACACCCCTTATCAACTTACACTAGCTACTGCAATTATTTTTGTATGCCTTAAAAGTTTTAAGTATGTCTTAGACGGAAGACGTTGAAGTGATAGTAAATGGTTTAGGTATGAACTTATGTAAAACTTTAAGTTCAGTTTTATTATGATTACGTTCATGATATTATAACATATCAGTTATTTGATGTATCTTATGATAATGTAAAATAAAAATGAATACAAATCTTTTTTCCGTGGATGTAGACAGTCTGACTGTTGAACCATGTAAATGTTTGAGTCCATTTATTTTAAGTTATTTGTTTAATGCACATTGTCTAAATGATCATGAGAGTTGATTTCATGATAAGATATCATACAAAACTATGATTTAAATGCTTTTGGTTGTGATCTAAGAATCGTCAGATTTTTAATAATCACAAGATATATTTTAGGTCACTTAGTAATTTTAGATCACCGAACATATACTTTGGCCACGAGTTAGAATTTAGGTCGCAATTCAGAGTTTGTGTCACATGAGAATCTTGTGGTCACGAGGCAAAAAATGGGCGGCTGTGACATATTTTTGCCAAACAAAGCAAAATTTGCTTCACAACAAAGGGTAACGATGCAAACTTCGGTTCAGTTTATGGGGCACTTCATTCATATCATCGTTGAAAACTATTGGCAGTACGGTGTAGGTTTCAGTATGTCATTTGTTCAGTGATTTATTTTAAGGTAGGCAAAACTTGGTTGTGGATAAAGTCCAACAAATGTATAGACAAAATCAATGAAACTATGAAAGTTTTTTTATGGAAGAGCAATAAAAATATATGTAGGGATCAGAGTCAGTAAAAAAACCTCGTTTAACGCTATCTAAATTTAGTTGGTTTCAACTATAGGGTATTCAAGTACTAATGAGAAATGGTAGTACAACACCTTAGAGTTGAAACTCCGGTTAAAAATGTTCTCAAAAAATGAAACGTAACAATGTCCATGTACACTCCAAACACGGGTCATATTAAAGTCCATAGATCTAATTAAATTTGAAAACCGTTTTCTAAGATTAAGGTTGCTCAAGATATATACACTTCATAAATCCGAAAAATTTAGAAAACCTGGGACTATACTCAACAAAACCCTTGTTGAATTTTATCTAAGCATTCATACTGGACTACCAAATAATGTTTTTCGGGTTGAAAATTTTCCATAGCAACATGCCAAAAAAGTTATAAAAAACTTCAGATGACACAACCTAGGACTATACAGTAGACTAGGTGACTAGGAGTCTTATTTTCACTAAAAAAATCACACGATTGATAAAGGGGATACCGACGCTGATGGCCGGATTCTAATATAGAGATCCAATAATCAGGATTATTTTGTTTTATATAAATTGATGTCTTTTCACTAATACTGATATCTTTTTTTTATTGAAATTTTATAATTTCTAATTAATGGAGAAATATTTCATAACAAATTTCACCGATGATTTAACATTTTACATTACGTTCACAGCTAAGATTAAACCAAACCCCCTATAAAAATTCTAAAGAAAAAGCGAGCGTTGCCGCTCTACGGCTGATTCAAGTTTTAGGGTGTCGTACAAGGGTCTACTAAACTCTATGTCTATTAGATCCCACAATTTGAAAAAAAAACTAACCACCCCCTATTTAAAAACCTCTTGCCCTCTTGGATGTACATATCTCAATGGTTCACCCAAACTCCAAGAAATCTAATGAAAAAGATGATCAAATTAATAGTCTAATACAGTCAAAACTCTACCCTATACAAGACTCTCTTATTAAAACCCATAATAGTAAACCGTGCCCAAAAATATATATTTACCACCTTATCTTATCTGAGGCTGATGTAAATATTTCCCCTCTCCCAAAGCGCACCCACCATTTCTTTCTTGGTAAACCAAAAACACCTTACCTACTTAATTTACCACACTGTCCCCACAGTAATAAAAATTATGACATTGTAAATAAGAGATATCAGCTTTTTAGTATATTTTCAAGGATTTTACCACCGTCCGATACTGATATCAGCTTTTTAGTGTAAGGTGGAGTTTCTTATTTAAAAATTAAAAAGTATGAATATATAATTTTTTATGTTTCCTTAGTTTTGCGGATTGTATTAAAACAAAACAAAAAAAAACTTCCTCTGTTTTATATATAAATATAGAATTTTAGATTTTAATTGTCTCATTATATAGAGATGACTTCAGTTTTAAGATAAATTTTTTTAAATATACCCTTATTTATATATATGGGTATTATCAAAAATTAGCTAATATTTTTAATCTTGAGAATGAGATAAAGAATAAATTCAAAATCCAAATTTTTTTCTTTATACTAACGGAGGGAGTAATAGAGAAGAAATTCAAAACTTCTGTACTTGTATATCTCCCGTCTGCAGTTATAAGTATGGAACTTAGAACCGACAAGAGCCAGAACCAAATGATTTAATAAAACTCAGACTTCGAGTATTACTCGTTCAATAATCGAACTGGAACCGACACGTTGACACCCATACTCGGAAATATGGTCTTAATTTTTGCTTAATCTTTCTTCTTCTTCAAGTTGATTTTACTAAGTTCATACTTTCACATCTCCCAGACCATAATCTCATACTTAATTAGGATGATCACGTTTCAACAAAACTAAAATTATTAATGAGTTTTTTGATTATATGTCCTTTTTATAATATTGTAATTATAAATATATCACTCTTTTAAACAGATTTACATATATCCTTCTGGTTACATTTTCCATCCAAATGAAAACCGATGCCACGTCACACATATTTATACCCAAATATAGACAAACTTGCCCTCACCATTTAACTCGAGCTGGTTAACTAACCAAGCCTAATTACATCGCTTCATTACAATAGCATCGTCACAACCAAAACAAACCCAATAACTTTCTAATACGAATTTCCAAAACCATGTACTATCCACATTCACAAAAATAATGAAATAAAAACATTCCATTAATCTAAAACATTAACAAAAATCATGATCAAAATCTATTAATATTAATATATTATCAACCAAATGACAATAAAACAAGAAAGATATCAAAAAGAAAAGCTTTACCTTCAATACCACTCCTTACAGTTAGAAAACGATAACATAATCCAAATTCAAAATTGAATCAACCCCACAGGCTAAAATTGATCGATCTTTACACACACCCTTTTGTTTCATCTTCACACAGTAGCTTTTTCCCATTTCCATGTTAATATCATTTCCTTCTCCCATCTTAAATTTCCATCTAACAATCACAAACTTACCTAGCTATGTTTTCATAAAAACAATAACTCTAAGGAATCATCTCGAATTTCTGAGTCTACATGGTTTCCAGTAAAGAGAAGCAGAAGGAATTAGAGAAAAAAAGAAGGGAAGAACGGAAGAAAAATAAAGGAGTTCTACATCAATCATTTTAAATGAAGAACTTGACCCATGTACTTCATCTTAAATCAATTGTTCTTATCCTCTCGGTAATCACTTGTTATGAGAAATGAGCTAGAGAAAGAGAAAAAAAGGAACAACGGAAGAAGAAAATGATTTAGGATTCTATTCTTTTGTTTTTAAGCTAATCTAGCTCACCGTTGAATTTATTCGAGATTCCTCTTTTTTTTTTATTTAAATTTTACCCTTCGATCATTATCGAGTTCCCCTTTGTGCTAGATGTATTATTAACTCGAGGTTAAAGTTGGGATACACTTTTGTTAGGGCTAATTATGTCATTTGATATGATTATTTAATGATTTGTGGTGGGCCATTGACAAAGTAACGAAAAGATAACTTTCTTTGGACGGAAAATGCATTTCAAAGGATATATTAGTGAATCTGTTTCAATGACATATTAGTAATTAGAGTATTACGAAAAGATTACCATTATTTAATACTGTAATAATTTAAATTTATATAAGAAATTAAAGACATTGAAATTGTTGCTTAACTCTACACCCTTTTACTTTCACAATCTCCTAAGCTGCCTTACTCCTACTATCATCAAACCTTATGTTCCCTATGCACATTGCCAGCTCCACCGGAATCTTTTGGTACTTACTTATAGTTTTTTTACTACTACTACATTTTTTAACACTTTTCCCGGAATCTTATCCATTGTATCTTGCCGTGAAATCCAGTTTCCTAAAATCCCCTGCAAGCTTCTCATTACATGCCATAGTAGAAAACCCATATTTAGTCTTTGAGACGATGGGTGTTTTAGGGCAACCACAATCGTCGATCGAATCATCGACTATCGATGATTTTGGTCGATGATCGTCAGAAACTATCCACAGCCGTCGATTATATTTAGTATATAATCGACGTTTTTTACTGTTCCAGATGATAAGTAATCGAATGATTGTCGACGAAAAATATAGTCGGGCGAGACTCTAGCACCCCCTGAGTAAAAACGAGATTCTAGGATACCGCTTATTTTTACGGGCGAAGGGTTGCTATTTCGCCAGTACAAGCGAAGTTCTGGGATTCCGCCCAGATAAACGGTTATCTAAAGCCTCGCCTGATCATAAGCGAAATCTTAAAGCCCCGCCCAGAAAAAATAAAATGGGGCGAGATCGTGGGACATCGCTCTCCAAGAGGCGATAAGCTAAGTAGCCGCCTGGGACTGGGCGAGCTTCTTGTCTTCCGCCTGGGCCTGGGCGAGGCGCTAGGCCAGCGCTTAGATGACCGTTAAATTTTTTTACCGTTTTAAATTTGACCGTTGATTCCTTAACGGTTATATTTGTATCCTATATATATATGTGCTATTTCACCAATTTTGGTATACTCAATTCATAGTTATTTTGGTGTGAAAAAATTGAAAGTTTATTCTTATTTGAAATTCAAAGATAAAATGCCACAATCAAAAAGAGGTCCTAATTTTTCGTCATTTGAAGATGTTACGATGTGTACATATCATTTGTCAACTTCTCAAGATTCAAGCATTGGTACAGATCAATGTGAAGAACAATTATGGTCACGTATATTAAACCGGATGAAAGAAGCTATACCTACTATGGCACCCCGTAGTTGGACCTCCCTCCAGAAACTATTTCAAATTATAAGCAAAGATGTGGCGTTAATGTCTGCAAATTAGGCTGAAGTAGAAAGGGAACAAATTATATACAGACAACAACAAATAATCATCAATAATAGTATACCCAATTTATAATATTTATCATAAACCCTAATTCAAAATACACAATTTCAAATATATCCGTACACATTATTTTTAAATTTAAATTTTGTAGAGATTTAATTATACCTTGATTTTTGTTGGATTTAGTATAAGCTTGGGATGGAGGAATAGAAACGAGATTTAGGGTTCTCGTTTGGGGGTGATTTTGCTGTAAAAATTGAGGGAAATAGTTGTTTTTTAGGGCGATAGTTTGGGTGCAGGAGGCGGAGAAGATGAAGAATACATTTGCTTGTTTTTAGGGTTTTATGTGGGTGAAAAACATAAGCGAGAGGCTATGAACTCGCCACATTTATAAGCAAAATCGAGAAGTCTCGCCCGTGAAAAACATCACATGCTGTTTTCGCACGGGTGTTGAACAGGATCCTAGAATCTCGTTTATGCAGGCGAAAGCTTATGGGCTCGCTGGTTTGTGGGCGAGATCCCAGGACCTCGTCTGGGATTTTTTTTTTGCGGGCGAAAGGCAAAGCTATCGCTTGTGGTAGGCGAAATGGTAAGGTATCGTCCGTGAATTCAAGCGGGCTATTAGGCTCTCGCTTCTCTCCAAACGCGTTCATAGACCTTCGTTTGACTATCCACCGTTGTGGGAAACCTGATCAAAGACCAAATTTTTTGCTCTTTGGTCTTTTAGTCTGGTCGACTCATTGTGGTTGCCCTTAGGGTTCAATTGTTAAAAAACATATGCTTTAGAATTTTTTTTATTTTTTATTTTTAAAATGGAGATGATTTTTTAATCTGATTGAACTCTTAATAACTTTATATTTTGACTCGTGACGAATGAATTATACTCCCTCCAATCCATTCTAGTAGCTTAAATAAGGTTTTGCATGTATATTAAGGAAATGATAGAGATTAAAATAATTTCCGTATATACCCTTAATTATACTCCCTCCTAAGTATGTCAATGGATGTCCGAAAACTTCGGAATTCGTTTAATATTTGTATCCAAAATATCAAATATTATTCGAAAATTATTTTCGAATTTGTATATCCAAATTTTTACCCGAAAATATAACTAACCGGATACGATGAAAGTATCCACATCCGAAATATTATCCGTAATATTATCCGAAATTTTAAACATAAATTATTATTTTTTGAAGCATAAACATAAATATATATATTAACCTAGAAAAGCATATATCATATTAATCTTTTATCTATCTTTATGTTTATTAAAAAATTATTTACAAATATCTTCATCCTAATTAATTTTTATTATGTAATATTGATTTGATACGAAAATGTAAATTTTTTATTGTTTTATTTTCTTATAATTTCGGATCGGATAATTATATGATATCCGGATAATAGTTCGAATACGAATTCGAAGTGAAAAGAACTATATTTGTTCAAATTTCGAATCGAGTTCGGATAGTGTATAAAATATTTAGATTCAGATACAAATAATGTCCTATTCGCATCCGTATGCACCCGTTTACTCCCTCTGCCCCCCTATATATAGCCGTAATTTGTCAATTCTCTTAGAATAAGAAATCTTTTTGGAATATCCATCACTTTTCCTATTTTATCCTTGATCTCATTCCCAAGACAAAAAACATTAATTTACTTATGATGATACCTATGCATAATAAATAAGGGTATATGTGAAAAAAGTTATATTGAAATTTAAGTTCCACCTATCTAAAGGGACAACCAAAATTCAAAACTCCGCCTTTATATATGGATGGAGTATATCTTAATAAATTTAATTGGTTTAGTTTTTAGTGTTATATGTGTTAGTATTTACCAAAAATATTCATAAAATTAAAATATCATAACTTACAAAGTTACTGGTTGATTTTAAGGTATGGATAAATTAGAAAATTTTATAAATAAATATAAATAAGAGTAAGTAAAATGAAACTAAATATAACGTTATATATAAAACTAAAATGAGATGGAGAGAATAATTGAAAATTTTATCTTTACAGTCTACTCATGTTGTGCTCAGCGCAAGTTACTCAGAAGTCCATCAAAAATGTCAAAATCTAAATTGGTGAAGTTGTTTTTGATTAATGTGAAATTTAGTGATTTATCAGAACAAGCACTACGGCAAGGATAGAATTTGTACCACTATATTTTGAGGAGAAAAGTAAAATGTAAAAAATATGGAGTACTATTTTACAGTGTCATTTCCCTTTCAAAAATAGGCCAAAGCGTCTAAAATTTAGGGGGGAAAAACTGATAAAGCTAATTTTAGATAAACAACTTTTTTTAATGAATGAATAAATATATTAAACTCAAGATAAATAATACACCAAGTTAATAATATCTTACTTATTATCAAAAACATTATAGAACTCTTTGTTACATGTAGTTGATATATGTGAAATCTCTTGATTCTTATTTTAGCCAGATTATGTTTTTTATTAATATACTCTTTCCGTTTCTGAAAAACTGTTAGGTGATATTTTTTTATTTTAGTCTAAGTAAATTTGAAAAAATTCCTAAAACGAAAATAGTATAAAATTTAAACTCGAGGAGGATTAACCAATTTTCCTCGGTTACCTCCGCAGGTAACTGGCACGATAGTTTTGGATTGGCCTTTTGGTGACCGAGAGAAAGATAAAATTTCGCCGAATGGAAGTTATGTCTCCGATTTATTCAAAATTATATCCTACGTGGAAATCATGCAGGACATGCGGGTCCCACAAAAACTAACACTAAAGAATGATCACAACCGTTCAATTACTGAAAAGATGAATAAACTAAACATGTTCTCTAGAAATGTTTACAGTTTTCACAGCAGAAAAACATAAAAACACTGTTCTGCTAATTTTATTTTTCAGATTTTTTTCAGATTTTTTTCAGAAACTGATTATATTTCTTAATTCTAAGATTTTTGATATAAAATTATAATTTTTCTTATTCTTAAGAAAGAAAAACAGAGTGATATGAAGAGAGAGAGCTTAAAACCTAAACCTTTTAGCTAACAGCAACCACCATTTTCCCTTTTCCATCTCCATCTCTCTCTGTGTCTCTCAATATGCAAACCCTAAACCCTCATTCTTTTGTGTTGGTGAAACTGAAACATCAATCAAACTTAATACAATCATAATCATCATCACTTCCATCAATTAAACAGAAAAACAGCTTGGGTTTTTACTCTGTTTCCTCTGTTTTTTCTGAGTACTTTTTTGATAGTCAATCACCATTAATGAATCTCATTCATCTTTGTTACAGTATTTAGTCTTCTTGAGTTTATCATCATCACCAAACTTGAGTTTTTATTCACCATTAAAACAACAACTCTGGGTTCTTCTCTGTTTTCATTATGAAGAGTCTATTTCATTACCATACTACTCTTTAAGTTAAAGAAAGTTGAAACCCAAATCTTCATTTTTATTGATTTCTTCACTTCATCCATCACATGCATGTTTTTAAAACCTAGTGTAACCTTTAAGCATTTTTACAATCCCATTTCACATGTTCTTGTCTCATTTTGAGTAGACTTTACTCACTCCCATCACTATCCAGCTTCAATCTCATATACACACAGAGAGATTTTCAGAAGAAGAAGAAGAAGATCAAACCCCTTTCTCTAATGGAGAAAAGAAAAGGGTTCTTCACCACAATCATCAAATCATCATCCATCTTCTTCTTCTACTACTACTTGTTGTTCTTAAGTTTTCATCAAGTGTATTCACTTTCTGAAGATGGAAAAGCACTTCTATCTCTTCTTACAGATGCTGATTCTTCTTCAGCTATTTTATCTTCATGGAATCCATCACAACCAACTCCATGTTCATGGCAAGGTATAACTTGTTCACCACAAAATAGAGTCATTTCACTTTCATTGCCTGATACATTTCTTAATCTCTCTTCACTCCCACCTCAACTTTCTTCGCTCTCTTCTCTACAACTTCTCAATCTTTCTGCAACCAACATTTCAGGTTCTATTCCTCAATCTTTTGGTTCATTTACTAATCTTCGTCTTCTAGATTTATCGTCGAATTCGCTTTCGGGTTCTATTCCATCAGAGCTTGGGTTACTGTCATCACTGCAGTTCTTGTTCTTGAATTCTAACCGGCTTTCAGGTCGTATACCTCCAACTCTTGCAAACCTCACATCACTGCAAGTTCTTTGTCTTCAAGATAATATACTTAATGGAACAATTCCATCACAGTTAGGTTCATTGCAGTCTCTGCAAGAGTTTAGAATTGGTGGAAATCCTTATTTAGTTGGTGAAATTCCATCTCAGTTAGGATTACTTACTAATCTCACGATATTTGGTGCTGCAGCGACGGGACTTTCCGGTGAGATACCAGCTACATTTGGGGACTTGGTTAATCTCCAGACATTGGCACTTTATGATACTGAGATTTCTGGTTCAATACCACCTGAATTGGGTTTGTGTTCAGAGCTTAGGAATTTGTATTTGCATATGAACAAGATTACTGGTTCGGTTCCAGCGGAATTGGGGAAGTTGCAACAGCTTACTAGTTTGCTTATATGGGGGAATTTGATCACTGGAGCAATCCCGCCTGAGATATCGAATTGTTCGGCTTTAGTAGTTCTTGATGCTTCTGCTAATGAAATCACTTGTGAAATCCCTGGTGATTTGGGGAAGCTTGTTGTTCTTGAACAGCTTCATTTATCGGATAATTCATTGACAGGTACAATTCCTTGGGAGTTAAGTAATTGTACTAGTTTAACTGCACTTCAGCTTGACAAGAATCAGTTATCTGGACCAATACCATGGCAAATAGGGAATTTGAAGTTCTTGCAGAGTTTCTTTTTGTGGGGTAATTCGGTTTCGGGAACTATACCGGCTTCTTTCGGAAATTGTACTGAACTTTATGCTCTTGATCTTTCGAAGAACAAGCTTACAGGATCAATCCCCGAAGAAATTTTCAGTTTGACAAAGTTGAGCAAGCTTTTACTTCTTGGGAATTCGTTATCCGGTGGATTGCCTAAAAGCATCTCAAAGTGTCAGTCATTGGTGAGATTACGCCTCGGTGAGAATCAACTTTCAGGTCAGATTCCTAAAGAGATAGGTAAATTGCAAAATTTAGTCTTTCTCGATTTATACACGAATCATTTCAGTGATAATCTGCCAGCTGAAATTGCTAATATCTCAGTTCTTGAGCTATTAGATATTCATAACAATCACATTACCGGAGAAATTCCGTCGCGGTTAGGAGAACTTGTTAATTTAGAGCAGCTTGATTTTAGCAGAAACAGCTTCACTGGTGAGATTCCTTCAAGTTTTGGAAATTTCAGTTACTTAAACAAGTTAATCCTCAACAATAATCTACTCATTGGTTCGATTCCGACATCAATAAGAAACTTGCAAAAGTTAACTTTGCTTGATTTAAGCTTCAATAGTCTATCAGGTGAAATTCCACCTGAAGTTGGTTACATTACGACCTTGACAATAAGTCTGGATTTAAGTTCTAATGGGTTTACTGGAGATATTCCTGAAGCAGTTTCGGGCTTAACAAATTTGCAGTCTCTTGATCTTTCTCGGAATCATCTCCATGGAGGAATTGAAGTTCTTAGTTTCCTTACTAGTCTTACTTCACTGAATATTTCATATAATAACTTCTCAGGTCCTATACCAGTGACACAATTTTTCAGGACATTATCTTCGAATTCATACCTCGAGAATTCTAAGCTTTGTCAATCTGTCGATGGAACTACTTGTTCTTCAGGTTTAAATCGCAAAGGAAAATCATCCAAAACTGTGGCTTTAATCTGTGTGACTCTTGCTTCATTTGCATTGGCTGTTCTTGCATCTTGGATTCTCATCAATCGGAATAGAAGATACTTGGCCGAGAAATCTTCACTTGTAGCAGCTTCATCATCAGAAGCTGAAGACTTTTCATATCCATGGACTTTTATCCCATTTCAAAAGCTCAACTTCTCCATAGACAACATATTGGATTGCTTGAAAGACGAGAATGTGCTAGGTAAAGGGTGTTCAGGAATTGTTTACAAGGCTGAAATGCCTAACGGGGACATAATCGCAGTGAAGAAACTCTGGAAAACAAAGGAAAAAGATGAACACAATGATGCATTTGCCTCTGAAATTCAAATTCTAGGACACATTCGGCATCGGAATATCGTTAAGCTACTTGGTTACTGTTCGAATAAGTACGTTAAGCTTTTGCTTTATAACTTCGTGTCAAATGGGAATTTACAACAGCTGTTGGAAGCAAACAGGAATTTAGATTGGGAAACTCGGTACAAAATTGCTGTAGGATCAGCACAGGGACTTGCATATCTTCATCATGATTGTGTACCGGCGATTCTTCACCGAGACGTTAAATGCAATAACATACTTCTGGACTCAAAATGTGAAGCTTATCTAGCTGACTTTGGGCTTGCGAAGTTAATGAACTCTCCAAATTATCACCATGCAATGTCTAGAGTTGCAGGCTCTTACGGCTATATAGCTCCAGGTAATTCATTACTTCCTTTTCCATTTTATCTGCTCATGTTTCTATATTGTGTACATTCTTGTCTATGATCTTTGTCTTATAAATAATAAATCATGGCAGAACTTATTCATGAATTTTAGAGTGGAATATAGTCATTTAGTTGGTCTTGGTTATCACCACAACAGTATCTCTCCCCTAGTTTATTATCCGTAACACACATTTTAGTGATTTCAAAATTTAGCTTTCGACATAATAACATTAGCTCTTATGTTACTGATATTCACAGAGTATGGCTATACAATGAATATCACTGAGAAGAGCGACGTCTACAGCTATGGAGTGGTTTTGCTTGAGATTCTTAGTGGCCGAAGCGCTGTAGAACCCCAAATTGGTGATGGTTTGCACATAGTTGAATGGGTGAAGAAGAAAATGGGTAGTTTTGAGCCTGCAATCACAGTACTAGATGCAAAACTTCGCGGATTACCGGATCAAATGGTGCAAGAGATGCTTCAAACTCTAGGAATTGCAATGTTTTGCGTGAATTCATCACCAACAGAAAGACCTACCATGAAAGAAGTGGTAGCCTTACTGAGTGAAGTTAAAAGCACACCTGAAGAATGGGGGAAAACATCTCAACCTCTAATAAAACAATCATCAAATCAGAGCTGATAAAAAAAAAAGATTATTATTCTTTTCTTTCTTTTTAGTTATTATAAAGAAATTCCTCTCATTGATTGATATTGGGAGTTGATAATAGAGAGGGGGGAAATTTGGGTAGTGGAAGAAAATCTTGTTAGGGGGTAGTTTCCTATTGATTTGGCATATGGGTCTTCTTTTGTACAGTTTAGAAACAACTAGATTAATTTTACTTCATGGTTTTTTTCTTTTTCTTTCTTTTCAATTCTTTTAAGAGTGATTTCTGGGGAACAATGAAAGGGTCCTAAAAATTCCTCTTTCAACATAGCTTTATAATCCGATAATTTCTCAATAAGACGTTAAAAGTTATACAATTTGAGAAATCTAAGAGGTAGGGAGGGCGGAACTAGTCCCTAATTGTTTGATTTGTAGGGCTTGTTATTCAGGCAAAGAGGAGACAACCATGCCCCTAATAACCCTCCATCCTCACAGGTATGGCTTGACTGTGACTTTGTCTCATCTTGTAACAACAATCCTTCACTTGACCCATAATCTTGCTTTACTTTCTCATAAGTTTCAGTGGGTAGCAGACAATTTTATAAGATAACAACATTCAATGATCCAAGATTTCATTTTGCTATTTTTTTCTTATCTCATAAAAGAAGGTATATGCAATAAAAGTTCACCATAAGGATTCCCATTTCCCCCTTTCTTTCTTTCTTTAATGAAAAACCCCATGTTTCAACAGAACCAACAGTCGTTTGTAGGTAAGAATTCAACGCAAAACCAATGCTGCAAATTCCTTTATCCATCTGATCAAATCTGAATCTGACTTGCATCTACAAGAAAACTTGACATTCTAACTGGATTGACAAAACAAAAGGCTGCAATTTAGAAGAATTTTTTTATCTTCCTTCCAGTAGATATCATTCAGAATCAATCCAGAAATCATTCAGAATCTATTTTGGTGTCAAATAATGTTAAAAGTTAAAACCAATAATTTTCTTGTCTGTAAGACCACTGAAAAAGATGAAAGGTCTAAATCCAAAGTACCTTGTTCATACATGGTCCCTGCACAGAAGAAAATGACTTACCGAAAAGATAAAATCGACACTGCTCATTACCAATATTCAAGACCTTCCCATTGTCTTGTTCCCAAATTTCAACAACATCCACATGGTACTCCCTCACCACTCAATGTTTTCCTGCTTGTTATCATTCTCCTTTCTATTTTGTCTCGTTCTATCCCAACTAAAGCTAGGTTCTAGGAAACTGCTATCTTCAATTATCCATGAGAATATTTATAATCCCCGTAAGAAAGTTGTTTTTACCATGATTTGCTAAGATTGTAACTCTAGGGAAACTCCTGTTTCCTGCCATACAACACTCCTACAATGCTAGGTTTATAACATACAAGGACTAACTGCATTTCATTTCCTTTCCTTTCCTTTCCTTTCCGTCTCTTTTCATACTATATCTAACCCAAAGTTGAAGTTCCACGAATATTAACTAATCCCAAGCTATCAAAGAAACAACTAAAACCAGTAAAGCAGTTCATACACATGCTCCTTTAGCAATTCAAAAATTCTTTAGGAAAATTATACTAGCACGTAAATAAAGAGCAAACAGATGAAAATCAAATCAGAATGATACATGTCTAGGAAACTGCATGTGGTGTACTACTAGTCTTAAACGATTAACCCACTGAATTTCAAACTAATAATGACTGAAGAAAAAGTCCAAAACACTGAATTCCATGAAATTTAACTCCCAAATGCTGGTTTTCATGGCACCAAAGATATGAGTTGTCAAACATAGATTGAATGACAAGCCCCATTATTGAACTGATAAGTCAATAACATGATTCCTTAATATGCACGATAAGGATAAGGATACAGATTTGGTATTTAAAGTTTTAAACTATACTGGGAATAAGCCTATCATCTTAATACCTGATATCCAACTTCCAGTCAGAAGAGCTTAACCATTTATGCTATAAAACTAAATTGACAGTAAATCTTTCTTTCATTTTTCTGTAACATGGGATGGTTAAGAATCTGATAGCTATGAACCCTCAAAATGTAATCATGACCATGCTTAGCCTTCTAAATCTCTGCAAGGAATAAAATGCAGTTCTGAGTTAATACAGTTAGATCAAATAAACAAAGACCATTTCCTACCTCTAGACAAACGCAGAGACAGTAACGAAGTGGCTGGTTGTCTTTGCAAAAAAGTGTAATGTTATTATGAAAGCAACGGACAAGAACCAAAAAACTAAAAAAAAAAGAGGGCGATGACTTATAGTAAAACATCATGTGGTGTGATAATATCAGATACTCTGAACAGTATATACACGAGGAATTGGGTACAGAATTTTCAGAGACAATAAATTTGGTGAAAGTATGGCTAAGAACCATATTTCGTCTTCACTTAGGTCATCAATAAGAGGTCGCTCACTGACATTCCCTTAGAATTTATCAAAAGACGGATGTCAGGATAAAGATACTGGCTTCAGTTAGACCTTAGAATTGGTTCAATATATAATAGGCATAAAATGGACACCAAAACCCCTGATAGTCTTAGATTTGGCATGCAAACTTTATAGGAAAACAGAGATAGCCAATTAGAGAGCCTCTGTACATCGAGTGAATCTCCTAATCGACATCAAACCTAACTAGTTGAACGCACTTGCAAAACCTAGAGCTACTAAGGATGATGCAATTTGAAAAATACGACTGTAAAAACTAAGTATTCATGCAATGAGATACTAAAATAAAAACAAATAAAAAAGTGGCATGCACTGGAGACTAGACACCTTTGTTGTCGCTCAAACCTCATGCATTAGAACATCAATGAAGGAAGCCTACCTCTCAAATTGCTTTTAGATGCCCCAATGGGGTTGGGGTGGGGGTGGGAAACATAAAATATAACTTAACCGTCAAATTGCAGAATTTTGGTTCTCACCAAATTGTTACTCAAGGTGGTAAATAAACTGAGAAGCCAGGTGCAATGATTCCTTTTATGTTACCAGCGAACTGGCTTGTAAGTGACCACCACCTTAAGTGTTGGGGAAAAGAAACCAAACTTCCAACTGAGAGGGTCATTAGGTCCACGGAAGATCGGGAATGGCATAGGTGGCAAAATATAAATGCAAATGGTATCATTTATATGACATAAGTTCAGTTAAATATGATGATGAGGGGGGAATCTGGTTACAGAATATTCAGAAAACAGATGCAGTAAGGCCTAAACAGAATAAAAACATGTGTCACAACTAGCAACTAGTAGCCAACAGAGTAATGTTTTCTAGTTGAATAGAGTGACATCACTGAGCAATCTCAACGGCTCTTTCTGAGATTTTTTTTATCCCAGTAAGAAAGTTGTTTTGCCCATGATTTGCTAAGTATGTAACTCTAGGGAAACTCATGCTTCCTGTCATAGAAAAGTCCTACAATGCTAGCTTTATAACATACAAGGACTAACTGCATTTCATTTCCTTTCCGTCTCTTTTCAAACTATATCTAATCCGAAGTTGAAGTTCCAAGAATATTAACTAATCCCAAGCTATCAAAGAAACAACTAAAACCAGTAAAGCAGTTCATAGACATAATTCGTTAGAAGTTCAAAAATACTTAAAGAACAATAGTATTAGCATGTGAGTAAAAGAGCAAAAAGATGAAAATCAAATCAGATTGATACATCTCTAGGAAACTCCATGTGGTGTACTACTAGTCTTAAATGTTTAATGACTGAAGAAAAAATCTAAAAACACTGAATTCCATGAAATATACCTTCCAAATGCTGGTTTTTATAGCACCAAAGCTATGAGTTGTCAAACATTGATTGAATGACAACCCCATTATTGAACTAGTAAGTCAATACATGATTGCTTAATATGCACAATAAGGATAAGGATATGGATACGGGTTTGGTATTTAAACTATTACTGGGAATAAGTATCATCTGAATGAAATCCAACTTCCAGTCATAATTAGCAGTAAATCATTTCCTTTTTACAACAAGGGAAAATATATGATAGTTCTGAAACCCTTAGAAAAATGTAATCATGACTGTGCTTAGCCTTCTTAATCTCCACAGGAAGAAACAAAATGCAATTTTGAGTTTACTGTTAGATCAAAGAAACAAAAACCAATTCCTAACTCTAGACAAACAAGGAGAACAATAACAAAGTGGCCGGTTGTCTTTGCAGAAAAGTGCAATGCAATTATGAAAGCAATAGACTCGTTTTACACTACGGTATCATTAAATTGGGCAGGAGACCGAAAACTAAAAATTAGTAGGAGGATGATGACTTACTGTAAAGCGTCATTTATTGTGATAATATCAGTACACTGAACAATATATGCACGAGGAATTGAGTGTAGAATTTTTCGGAGTTACTATTTAGTAACCTAGAGCTGGCAAAGTATGGCTAAGAACCATATGATCATCCTCACTTAGGATACTGGCTTCAGTTAGAATTAGAAAGTGGCTTCATCAACACTCCCAATAATCTTAGGTTTGGAATGCAAACTTTATAGGAAAACAGAGCTAGCAAATTAGAAAGGTTCTGTAAATCGAGTGAATTCCTGTGTGACAACTAAACTAACTTGTTAAGCGCACTTGCTATCAAGGATGGTGTGATTTGAAAAATTTGAGTGTAAACTTAAGTATACATGCAGATAGGTATTAGAATAAAATAAATAGAAATGTGGCATGCAGTAGACAGTGGACACCTTTGTTATCACTCAAAAGTCAAAACTCATGCATTAGAACATCAACGAAGGAAGCCTACCTCTCAAATTACTTTTATGTTCCCCAAAGGGACACTTGTGAGAGAACCATGGGTCTCTGCACATCACATATATTTCTTCTAAGAAACATAAAATATAACTTCATCATCTAATTGCAAAATTGGTTTTCACCAAATTGTTGATCGGCTTGGTGAATAAAATGAGAAGCTAAATGCAATTAATCCTAGTACGTTACAAGCGTTAAGCATTGGGAAAAAGAAACCAAACTTGCAATTAAAGGGTCATCAGGTCCGAGGAAGACCATGAATGGCATAGGTGGCAAGATATAAATGCAAAAGGCATCATCTATATGACATAAGTTCAGTTAATAATGACGAGGAAAGGGTGAATCTGGTTAGAGAATTTTTAGAAAACAGATGCAGAAGTTCTATGAAAATAGGGTCGCGATAGGCGTGGCAAACCAGCGATAGGCGTGGCGAGGACGAGAGCGGTACCAAGATGGGTGACCACTTGGGAGGTCCTCGTGTACCTTTGTTTGGTTGAAAACCAGCCATTCCCTTGGAAAGGGCGAGAGCAGTACCAAGATGGGTGACTGCTTGGGAAGTCCTCGTTTTTCCTTTCTAGCCTACCCCAGCTTGTTTGGGACTGAAGGCTTAGCAAATAGTAGATGCAGAAGTTCTACACAGAATAAAAACATGCAAATGTATGACAACAAGCAAATAGTAGCCAACAGAATAATGTTTTCTAGCTGAATAGTGTGACATCACCGAGCAATCACCGAAAGTTTGCAGAGGTCACGAGCGTTTGTGTAACCCTAGTACTAAGCCTGTTAAGCTTTCAAGGGTGGTGTTGAAGAGATTATCAGCAGTGCAGTACAATTTGCTTGTGAGGGTACTATTCTAAACGATGAGCAAATTAATGTACCAAAATCATCCCCTGCATTCTAACCCATAAAGGGCTTACTAAGAAGCTTTCCATAGCAATACTATTGACGAGTTAATAAAGGACGACGGCTGCAACTACAAGTGACTTATATACTATCCAACCTCTCACTACATTTCAATTAGTTTTAATGTTTATAATTACTTCAACAACTATTATATTCATTCACACTTCGAGGTTATATGCTTAAATTCATATTTCACAAGACCAATAAATATTTTGAGCTCTGTTTTCAATATATTCATGTATTCCTCTACTCTCAAAGTTCAATTCAGCTCTATCAGTACCTCTATAAGTTCTACCAATTCTCTAATCTCTAGTATTTCATTGTATTGGTGTTTTCAGTAATGCAAAAATACTTCAGCTATCAGTACCTCTCTATATATCTATCCAATTCCCTAATCTCTTCTATTTCACTGCATTGGTGTATAAATTGTAGATCAAAATCATTTAATCAACCTACAAATCTCCTAAGTGACATGTCCTCGAGCATATAGCAAGCATTAAGCATTACCATGTAACGAAAACCCTAAATTTTTCTCATTCAAACACTAATCAAATCGAAGTGGCTTTTATAAAGACATAATTCATTATTGTTATAACCAATATTTCATCAATTCGAATGCAACTCAAAAATATTCATACAATAAAACAATGAAATTTGCATAAAAACCTCATGATTCATTCATTCAACTGAGCAAGTTCAGCTTTCAATTGCTCCATCTTTAATCCCATTGATCTCTGCAAAGCCCCTTTTTCCTTATCATTCAATTTCGCCATTAACCCATCAAATTTATCCAACACAACCTGTACAGCATCACGGGCAGTTTCAGCTTCTTCATTGAAATAAACAGTTTCTTTTGATTCTAAAGCTAATTCTATCTCTTCTCTAGCATCTGCAAATTTCAGATTTATCTCATCTATTTCTTTATTCTGATCAAAACTTGGTTCTCCACTAAACTTCCTGAATTTATCATGGGTTCTAGGAATTGAACTGCATTGAGGTATAAAAGTGTGGAATTTCGAAATTGGGGACGAAGTTGGGTTAGAAATGTATGAATTTGAGAGTAATGAAGAAATGGGATTTGATTGTTTGGAAAATGGGGTTCTTAAAAGTGATTTACAGAGAGAAAGTCTTGAAATTTGATTCATTTTCTGAGAAGAGACGGGGGGAAACGAGAAAAGACGAGTTTTGTTTTAGGGTTTAATAAGGGCTTTTCTCTGCGACCTTGACAGTAAAGAGAAACCCCAATGACCAATCCTAGCATTAATTCCTTCATATGTGTCAATTGGATTTATAGTGGGTTTTTATTTACGCGAGGATAAAATAGGATTATTAGTTATTCGATCTATGTCTATTATATTTTTATAATACTAAATTAATTAATCTAATTATTAATAGATTAGATTAATAAAATAATATTGTATTTAATAAAATTAAATCAGATTTTTATATGTTTTGTTTTATTATGAAGAAAAAGAAGAAAAAAAAAGAGAATTTTTTTTAAAATTTTTTGAAAAATCCTAGATTTTGATTCATTTAACCAAAATGAGTGACTCTAGTGAGGAATTTGAGGTGGGTGAACCCTTATATGATATAAAAACTAAATTTTACATACCTCATGATGGAAATCGTAATTTACTCAACCAAAGATTGATTTTTTTAGCTTTTCAGACCTATTTACGGTTGAGTTTTTCCTTTTGTAGCCAACCGTAAGACTAATTTACGGTTAGGTGATGATGAATTTCTAACCGTAACTGGGTTAAATATTAGGTTTTCCCAATTTTTAACCCAGTTACGGTTGGGTTTGGTATATCGAACCCAACAGTAACTCAATTACGGTTGAGTTTTGGTAAGTTATAGTCGGATTCGATATAGTTACAATTGGGTTTTGGTCAGCTATGGTTGGGTTCGACATATCAAAACCCAGCCGTAAAAAGCTCCTTCAACTTTTTTTTATAATAATTACGGTTGGGTTTTTGAAAAACCTAAACGTAAAATCTTCTGAAAATGCAGTTACGGTTGGGTTTTAAAGAACTCCCAACTGTAACATCTTCATAACTTGATTTTACGGTTGAGTTTTGTTCAAAAACCCAATCGTAAATTACACTGAAAACCTAATTTTTACTAAAAGTTCAATCAATCAAACAATTTTTCAAACACAAAAAAGAGAAATAAAACATGAAATTTGTCCAGTAATCCTAACATAAATCATGCATTGTTGTTGGGAAGTTTGAAATTGTCCATCGATTTTTTCTTGGATTTCTTGATTGGGTTGTTGATGATGTTTAATTTATTAGTTGGATTGTTATTGATGATGTTCGAGAGAAGAAGATGATTAGATTTTGATTAGAATAAGGTTTTGTTTTAGTTATTAGGTTTTAATTTTAGAAGGAGGATAATTTAGACATTTTGCTAGTGTTTAGAAAACCCCCTAACCAATTATTTAGGTACCTTTAATCCTGGAAAAGTCCCTCTATTGGAACCACAAGCCCCTATAAAGAGGTGTTAATTACAACAACTTTATGACTTTTGCATAAATCATATTTAGTACCAGCGAGGCCTAGGGTAGGGAAAAACCAAGTGTTATGGTATTTGGATTTATGGTGATGGAAACAAATAGTGAAATACGAAAATTAAGTTTTTGTTAAGATTAACTCAGTGACGAAAACAGACTAAATAGGAGACATGCAGTATTGGTGAATATGCATATGAAAATGGATACATAGAAATAGTGATGATTTTGATTTCGATAAAGATGGATTTGCAAGCATAAACCAAGATTAAAGAGAATATATTTTTATTAGTGTAAAAAATTATTTTACATCTACTCGTTCAACCATATAATTATAATATTATTTTTTTCCGAAAATTACAAATGAGTATTTCTGTTAAGAATTATAATGCTCTTTTAAACTTGTTACATATCTTCTCATACTCGGTTTTAGCTAGTGGTTGGAGTAGTTGAAGTCGAAACAAGGTTTTCTTCCTTCGTTTTATAAGGTCCTATAGAAAACTTGGTCATTTTGTATAGTAGCCACGAACAAAAACTCTATCATCATCATTTTTACTGTAACCCCAATGCGTTATTTCTACTAGTCCAATACAACCTCTCTCCGTGCATTGAGTCAGATGTAGCCCATGGATAATTCCCGGACCAACAATCCTTCTCCCCACAGGCGAGAAAATGTAATTATTATACTGTTTAAGAGTCGCAAATTGTGAAGATGCAACAAGGTTACTCTCCTTAAATAGAAAATATAACCATTCAAACATTTCACATTCTGGTTTTTGGCATTTGAGTAACAACCTCTCAGGATTTTTCTTTGTATTCGACTCGACTATATCTTACGACACACATCACAATTTCGTTTTGTACATGCACAGTAAAATGGGCACAATATAATTTGTGTGGTTTTCAAACTGTCATATATCACATTTGATGACAGAAGAACACTGCAGTTACAAAAGAAATTAAATTAGAAATGAAACATGATCAAAGAAAAAAAAACTCAGAAAAAAAACATATTCAGCTTAGAACTTTCTATGTTACTAATGTTTTGTGTTGAAAAAAATGATTTAGCATTATGTGGTTTTTACAACTCCGTATATAGCCTTTATGTTTAATTTTTTAAAATATAGTCGTTGGTATTATTCAAAAAATATACTCGTTGAGTGTAATAAAAAAAAGCAAAAAAAAGCAACAGTAATTAGTTGAACTTTTAAGTTTCTATTGATTCAAACAAACAACTAAATTAGAAGTTCACTTAAATAAAAACATTAAAACTAGCCTAAATAGCTTTTTTTTATCGATAAGGAAAAGATTTATTGATCAGAAAAAAGGTACAAGAGATTTGAACTACCCAAAGAAATAAAAGGAAAAATTAAACTAGTGACAGAGTATTAGTCGTACAGAGCTTATTGTCACGGCCCGCCCATTTCCCACATATTGGGCCGACCCATGACAAGAGTCTAGGTCCATAGGAAGAACCTAGAAGCTCTAGAATATTCTTGGATAAGAATATTCCCTTGTATATTCCTTGTACATTCAAGATAGTGGTAGAATACTCTAGAATATTCCCATATTCTAGAACCCTCCATAGCATCTATATAAGGTGGGGAGCTCATTTGCTCATATCATCCACCAACAATCTCTTAAGCAATTGTAACATTCTCCCTCTTAATCAAATACTCTCTTCCACTTAAAATCTCTAAGTCTCTTCTCTCTTTTGTGATCTTTTAGGCTTACTTGAAGAGTTCAAGTGCCGCACGGTCTAGTCTAAAATCTTAGCCCGTGACATTATGGAGGTTTAAAATACGTAGTTAACAATTAGTACATAATTGAACCAAAATTCACAGGTTCGAGATCTTTAACCACCAAAGACCATAAAAACAAATGATATATACTTTGCGTTAGAGAGAACCGTTGTAAACGTATTAACCTTATCGTCGAAAACGTATGATATATACTATACTTATAATTAATACATATTGTAATTTCAAGTTATCCACGCAAACTAATAAGAAGGAGGGTTGTTTTGGTTATAGGGACGAAAATAGTATTATGGTGGTGGTGGTGGTTGAGGTAATTGATATCCATTCATCTTTAACAAAATGACTTCTTGTTTTTTTATAGTAGGCTCTAGCCGCGGAGGTACAATTTAAGAGATCATTATCCATTAATTTTAATGATAATATTCATGGGCCAACTTGTCTATTTAATCCCGTGACGAGGGAGTACATGAATTCAAATATTATTACCGAGTTCTTATATACTTACAAGTGATATGGGTTTGGTTCCCTTAGTTTTACCAAGAAATATAAAATAGTTAGATTATATAAGTATGTTGGAGACGACCCTAATTCTGTACTTGTCAACGTATACATCATGGGGGATGATGGAGGTTGGAGATGCATAGGTAAGTTTGAAATAGATATTGATTGTGATGTGGTTCAAACAACCTTTGATATAGATATTGATTGTGATGTGGTTCAAACAACCTGTGATTTTATACCGGTTATCAGTTTGAACTTATCTGTCATAAACATAAGATGAAGAATCTCAATCAGCTTATTCTAATTATAACATCCTAAAACATGAGCGTAAGAATATTAGTCAGCCTCTCCCGATAAATATTTTTTCAAATATTTTGTACCGGATACCCATTAAGCTATTTATAAGGTCAAAGGTTAAAAATACGAGGGTACCGAGTACACCGCCAATTCTTTTGCAATAACCTATATCAGACAAACCTTGTACAATCTTTTCAAATCTTTTAGATACAAAATATTAATTTGACAAGACTATCTTGGATATAATCTACAAAACCGCTTAAGGTATAGACTATGGAATAAATTCAAGATCTTTTTTAACATACAAGTCTAATTACTAAATTATATTAAAGAAAATTATAATGCGGAACAAGTAAAACCACAAACACACAAGATTTTGTTATTGAAGAAAATTTCTTGGCTGAAAAACCCCGGGACCTACTCCAGTTTTGAATACTTTCAAAATTGAACCACTATACAAATTGACAACCGCAGCTTCGTACTGTTGAGACCGAATAAACTACCCCTAGTTGCTTAGTTTCCTCAGTTTCCATGCGCCTACAACCAATCTGCCCAATGCATGTGAATCACCCAACAGAATCCATTGTCAAATATTAGTTTACCCATGGAAAGACTTCTGCAACCAAATTCCTTTAGGACGTCTTACAAATTGCAAGAATCAAACTATTTGCTAACCACTCAAATCCAATCACAAATACACAAGATAATATATGATAAATTAGATTCAAGGATCTCCCGTTCAGATCTAATATACCAAGATATCAAGATATGATAGATCTGAAACTCTTTGATCAAGATCAACCAAGATAGTGATTATCTAAGTAATCAATCTTGGTTTTACAAGTTAAGTTTGCAAGCAACTAAACTTATCCATCTCTACAAGTCCCAGACAATCAAGTCAAAAAGATAATTCATAATCAGGCCAAAAAAAAAAAACTCCAAGCCTTCAAAGTATTCAATCTTCTTAATCTCTAATAGTAACAACTTGCACTTGATTCCACTAACGATTTTTCTCACTAACGAAGTCTTTTAACATTGGAAAATTAATATTTCTATCACACTGATCCAGAATCACTTAGATTTACAATAGTCAATCTTCAAATTCTTAAGTGACCTTATATCATAAGAGAAGGATCACAGAATATACAAAAATTTATATAGAAGATAACTATACGAGTTATTCCATAAACAATTATAATCAATGAAAACTAAATAACAATCTAGTTCCCCACCAACGGTACTTCTGGTGCTTCTCGATCCCAAAAAAGACTTAAAAATGCATACGCGCTTTCGTCCAGAACCAAATCAGACTTACTAGCCACTATGTTGAGTTAACAACAATATCACACAAAGTGTGAGCCCGTATGAATTTGTAAGAATACAAGATCCACTATTTGTAGTGTTATGAGCAAAGCTTATTTGGAAAACAAGAAACCCTAATTTTAAAATTCTCAAAGATATTCAATTATTGCCAATTTCGAAAATTAAGATATTGTTTATATTCTTTCAATATTATTAACACACAATGTTGTAATAAAATCTTAAAATATGTTTCCAACTAATATATGAGAAATTCTAATAGTATTACAACTAATATTAGTGTTCTATAGATATAACGAAAGTATAGTAAACTATACTACGTAACTCCATACAATAAGTTGTAGAAAATGCGCATCCTTCATTTGACACTTGGATCATAAGAATGTTCAAGTCATCTAAACAACTAAAGCCATGTAAACAAACTTCGTATGTTATGTTTTTAATGAATACGACTGTAAGAACTTGATAAAAATGGAACAAGACAAAGTTAATAACTAGTAACCTCAATCTGAAGGATGATGTCTTCGTTGTCTTCAATACGTCTTTATCTCTTCATTGAAACAAAAATCATTTAAATATGAAAGAAATCATTTAAACGCAGAGAAAATCCAAATCCATTAATATCAAAACGACTCATTAAAACCTTACATCTCATTATAACCCTACATCTAATTAAAACCCTACACTTACTCACTCCTCCCTAAACCCAAAGAAAATCCAAATCTATTAATATCAAAATTACTCATTAAAACCCTGCAGTTACTCACTCAATCCTCCCTCACTATTATTGCATCCCCCCCATTATTTTTTGTTGCATATATTTCCCCAAAATTTTCAGTGAAGTATATATGTGTTTGTATGGACATATTCCGATACACAACTCAAAATGTCTCCAATTCAGAATCGAACACTACTACCTTTCTACCTTGGATATAATCGATTGCTCCATTCCACAAAACACGGTTGAAACAACCATATAAAAATCAATACCAATAGGATATCCCCATTTAGGTCTCCATCCTCCACCCTTCCCGAGAGAATAAACGTCGAAATATAAGTTTTGAGGGTCGTCAACGTGGTACTTATATAATCGAACTATATATCGTATTTATCACAGAAGCAAGGTAGAAAAACCCATAACCCTTTTAATTACATGGGAAATCAATAATAAGGTTTGGAAGATTCACGTATTCATCTGTTATGGGATTAAAAATACACGCACTCCCTCAATCTCATTAGTCGTAAAAACATTAAACGGTTAAAATCCATATATGCAAATTAAACCATTAAATGAACCAAAAAGGGTGAACTCAGGCAATGAGTGTCTATTTTCCTTCTCCTCATGGATTTGGAGTAGCCTCAACCTTCTTTCTCCCACTCACAAAACAAAGATGTTCATAATTATCGTTACCCTCAAAAAGATAGCTAAAATTACTTGAAATGATTGTTGCATAGGTACACTAGAACCTCTATATAAGAATAACATTGGGACTGTAAAAATTGTTCTTATTTAGAGGTTCAATCAGAAAATATGAATGTTTAATCTCAAATATATTGTGCATGCACTAGGAAAAACACATGTTTAATCTCAAAATGTACCTAGAAAATACTAATGTTAACTAAATTTTTTTTAGCCTTACATATTTAAAAACAACGTTAGATAAGTATTTTTCTTTATTTTAGACTTAGATGTATAACAAAATTTTTATAGGTTAATTGACGTTTATTACTTGGGTTTTGTCCAATATATTAGTGTTTGGTTTAACTTTTGTCCAACTTAGGGTTTGGTACCTGGAAATAACGTGGACCTACGTTGACTGTCTGTGACCAAATTTTAATTAATTTTATAAAATAGAAATACTGAGTTTATAAATATATCCCTAAAATGGGCCTAGGATCCAACGGTTTTAATAAAACCATTTAGCCTACGATGGAGATCAAACATCATTAACATTAATTCCTCTACTCTTGTTCTTCTTCCGCCTTCAATTCGAAACTTATAGCCACTTTCATGTCCTTATCAACTAGTTCTTGTCTGCATTATGGGATTTGAAACTGAGCTATCTCTCCTTCTTTCTAACAACCCATCTCAACAATGACACCAGAACCCATCTTCCAAATTCAATCAACTCTCTCGTTGTTTCTTCTTTTCTTCTCTATCCCGCTGTTCTCAATCTCTATTATCTACTTCTCCATGGTTTTGAATGGCAGCAACGCACTTCGTTCTTGTTGAATAAGAAAGAAAGGAATTTTTTTTGTAAAGAAACCACATTTGAGCCTCAAATGTCTGGAGTTGCAAATGTTGCATTAGAAGATGCTAAAAACCAGTTGCTGAAAAATCTAATAAAATTAATATCATGGGTTCAGAATCAAACGCAATGCTCAGATGAGTAAGCTCATGAATGCTTACGGTGAGGCTAAAAAACTTGATATACAGACGATATGTTTCTTATATGATAGTACTCGGATAAAACCAGAGCATACCCCTGATGAACTTGGAATAGAAGATGGGGCTGAAATTGATGCCTTTCTGCACCAGTTTTCCGCTGGCTATGGAAGAGACCACAAATCGTGAACATGCAAGGAACAATATATATAATTGCGGCACTAATTTTATCTTAGATCTAGTCTTAAGCTCAAGAAAAAAGTTGGGAGTTTAGATCTACTTGAACATACGTTGTCTAGTAGTAGGTTTATTATTCCATCTCCTCCTATGTAGAACTTCGGTACCCAAAAAACCTGTATTTGATTTTTAAGTCGGAAAAAAAGAATGGCAGCAACGATCTCAACCTACAAAAACCCCAACTCAGATCCGTTATTTTGTTTTCAAATTAGATGAAAACCCAATTTTCTCTTGAACTCTACTCACTTCAACAACAACCCCATTTCTCTCTTCACTGTCATTCAACGTTCCATCATTCATTCATCGAAAACCCTAAAATCCATTGTTGCTGATGGATGAGTAGAACTTGCAGCGTACCTAAAAAACACTTGATACCGTCTTTAAATCTCATGGGATTTGCAAGCTGATGGAGCATATCGAGTAATGGGGTTCTAAATTTATGAGATGGAAGAAGAATAGATAATTAGGGTAATGGATGTTTGATATGGACCGTAGGCTTAAAAGTATTATAAAAGTCGTTGGATTCTAGGGTACAATTGTAAACTCAGTATTTTTATTTTTAAAAATTTATTAAAGTCTGGTAATAAACAGTCAACACGAGCCAACATGAAGTCCAGGTACCAAACCCTAAGTTAGACAAAAGTTAGACCAAGCCTTAAAACTGGATAAAATATAAGTATCAAACGTCAATTAACCCAAATTTTTTTATTATTATTATAATGTCAATTATTCTTATATATCATATATACACCTAAGAAAAAAGTATACATACATGTGTTTTAAAAATACGAAAATATATCTAGGATATACTAATGTTCATTAAATTTTCATTAGTTTTACGTATTTAATTTCAACTTTAGATAAATATTTTTGTTCTTCTTAGACTTTGATGTACTACAACAAACTACTTCCATTGATAACAGAAACAATATACTGGAAATAACCTCTGACAGGATCTCATTAAAAGTCTTACGCTTGTATTTATACAATGTAGTTTCAATGATCGTTGACAGGATTGTAAATTGACTCGTCACATTATAAATGTTATATTATCATAAATAACAAAATCAAAAGAAAATTTTAGGTAATTAAAATAGAATTTTACCTTCACTTGCAACATATGCAGATAATTGAGAGGGTCGTCAGATAGATTACAAACACCCACATGTTGACTAAGCATTAATTGGTTAACGTCCAAAATAAAGATCATTGAAGAACCTTTGAGTAAATAAGAATCGACCCAATCTACATTGGATTGGATTTTCCCTCTTGTTTGAGCAGGTAAATTGTCCACCTAAAAGTGGGAGGTCTACTAAATGTATTTCTCAATAAACTCATTTAACTTGGTTCTGTTCAGATTGTGTTTCTCTTTTACAATTTCTTTCGTTATCATCTCTTGTGGTATTTAAATCTCCAACGATGGACCAAACATCTATCTGTGATTCTATGACATTCAATTCATCCCAAAATTTCTTTTTCTCATCCGCCTTTGTTGGACAGTATACATTTGTGATGCCAAACTTGAATCCATTTATGATTGTTAGTGCTTCAAATTTTGTAATATAATGTTATTTTCTTTATTTGTAGGTATTTTTGGAAGAATAAACAATCATGAAAAAATTGGTTAAAAAGTGTTAAAGGCACCCCAAAAATTGATAAAGGTACCCTGGAGTTTGGATAAAGGCACCAAACTTCGGCTAAAGGCACCCTCTTCTTAAATTTGAAATGAAAATAGGTGGGAAAGTTTATTCTTTGAAAACCATCGAATCTGAGAAGCTATATACTTGATAATTTTGGACTTCTTTGAGGGATATTAAAACAAGATATTTTCTTGCCTTAAATAGGAGCTTGTACGTCTTTGGATAAGTGAGAATCAACAAACAAATCCCGTATATTCTTATTCTCGAAAAATTCAAGGGACAAAATCTTTTCACATGAAACATAGATTTAGTTCCTATTTTACTGAAATTTGTTTCCATTAATCGATATATTGTTAAGAACAAAGAAGGAAATAGCGTTGAAGGGGTATTATTTGTGGGTTTGAATCAAGAAAGAAAATCAGATCGAGAAGCGGAAGATATTGCCGAGAAAGAAAGAAAATAATCTCCGAGATAAATCGCATTGAAAGGGAGAAGATCTTGGAGATTTGAGGAGTTGTTAGTGTTGAAGTATAAACAAGAGAAGTTGGTGTCGAAAAGGGAAGGCTGGCTGCAAGCCAGATTCACTAAAAAAAAATCCGAGAAAAAAAATATGCATCTAGGTTCTTCACGGCAAGAGAAGAAGAAGAAGAAGATCACGATCCTGAACTGTCTAAAGACCGTTGCCAAAGCTATTGAATCCACAAATAAATGCAACGCTTCTGTGAATAGTATCCGCGATATTTTAGAGTAAAGCACTTAAAGGTGTCGTTGAATCATTAGAGAACTCAATAATACTCAACATTTCAGCGACGCAGCTGGTCCGTTCTTTATCTACTACGCCTGAGAATAGTCGTTAAATTGACAAGAAATAGGAGAAATTATAAGCCTTTTTCATATAAATAAATCTAAATGTTAATCAATTTTCTCCTATTATTTTCTCCATGAGTAGTTAGCTTTCTTCTCTAGGGTGTAGGAGGAAGCTATTTTTGATGTGAACTTTTAATATTTTATTTACTTTACATAATTTTATTCTTTTGTGCTTTTTAATGACTAATAGTTTCTCTTCAATACATGTTTTGATTTAATTGTTCTGAATAGTCTTTAGGTTGTTAATCTTTTATAAGCGAAGGAGATTATATCTTTGTGAGACGACGAAAGTCGTATAAATATTTTAAACGTTTTATATTCCAAAACATGAGATTGGGTTCAATATTATTTTGAGTAATTTGAGAGTGAGTAAGATATTAAATTATTAATTGTACCAACATCAGAAGTAGTGGAATCCAAACTCTAGACTTGTCTTCCTATTTGATTAATTTGTATAGTTATTTTATCTTTTTATTTATTTAATTTATTCATTGAAAATCATTCTTCTTGTATTAACACATTAATTAAATAACAGTTAGAAATTACAATTCTGAAATCCCTGTGGAACGAACCGTACTTGCATACTGTCTCATCGACGCTATAAATTAAAAATCCTATCAATATATATCTTGTTTCCTCTTTATAAACGTGAAATTTTTTGTATCCCAGACAGTTAATAAGCCACGATAATGGTTCGTTCTACGATCTATGGCCGATTGCATTTCATACTGTTGAAGGTTGGTATTATCCCACTGTAACATATAAAAGCTTAATTGTTTTTACAATAAGTTTGTAACTAGAGATTGCCTCAACATTTTTATGTCCTAAGTCTAACCTAATGAAATTTAACTTTGATAATCAATTTAATCAACCCAATTGATTAAAATGAAAAAACGATAATATCTCTTTTGCTGGGACAAAGGGAATATATTTTAATACATGAGATATATTTTCATAATTAAGTTAATATTATGATAAATATAATATATTTTAACACAAGATACATATATTCATAATTATATAAGTTAGTATTATAATAATCATATACACCGGTCCAAAAAATTTATTTTGTCGTGGTAGAAAACAAAAACCTTGTTCTTTGGCATTTCCTTTATTATCTTTTATATGAGTGATAAACTGTCATAAGATTCGATTTATCTCAATTTGCTAAGAAAAGCTAACCCTCCTTTAAATACCATCCAACTAGAAAAAGAAGCTTAGATTAAAATTTTAAAAACTTACAAATTATTTTGGTCCGATTGGGTCATAGCTAGTTTTAATCCAATTTGGACAGTCATTTAACCAATCACCTCTAAAAACATTTTCTCTAACAAATTTAATAACAAAAGTTGTTTTATTGTTTAGATATCTATGGACATAAGAACAAGTCCAATTATTAAAATACTGCTAGATGATGGTTAGCCAAATTTATAGTTTTTTAATCTTATTTGTTATCATATTGGCTTAATTTATGTAGAACCCTATTCTCATCACCTTTGTCAAATTTTTGATAAAAATGGGAATGAATATTAGTAGTCTATTACTAATGACATATGGCTTTTCAAAGCAATATCTAAGGGGGAGCGAATATAATATGCGTTCATTGCCAAATCTAAGATAAAAGAGACATGTAAAGACTAAGGGGGAGTTCATATCACTTTATGTTTTAAAATGTACATTGTTCTGAAAGTGATTAATAATACTACTCATCTAGATAACAACGATGCACGAAATTTGTATCATCCTTGCAAACTTCAAAGGGGAGTTTTGGTTATCTCTTGCAATACAAATCTTTCAATTGCAGGTACTCATTGAACACATGCATAACATTAGAAGAACTTTGAAGATTTTAGAAATCAATAAAGCATTATGGAGATGAGGCTGAAAGTCATAGTTATAAAAGTCCATATGTATTTTAAGTTTAATTTATCACTAAAATTGACAAATGAGGAGATTGTTAGAGCGAATGCCCGGTTGGACCTACATATCTTGGAATGTCAAGTTATTTTTCATATTTTAATTGATAAAATTATTTCTTGATTTAGTATACTAAGACATCTTCAGTTTGGAATAAATTAGGTAGTAGAGTCTTAGGATTCTCCGAATTACTCAAGACAGATGAAGATTAAAGATCACATGAAGACATAAATTTGAAGAACTACATCGAGGTAAGTAACGAAGATTGGTATTTCCTTTTGAACTCGTTTCTATCTATCTATCTATTTCTCGGAGCAAAAGTCGAGGATTTTAGTAAATGATCGTAATCAAAGAAAATTTTATCACGAATTAACTTCTTCTAAGTCTAGTGATGTTTCGACTTCCAAGCATTTGCTTGTTTAGAACTCGAAACTAAGCTTGAGAGAAAAATCACAAGTTTTAAAGAAAATATCAAAGCATGCAAATTCATTCTTGAGTTTGTAAGGTTTTGTTTTGGTAGTTAAATAACAATGATTTTCAATCACTTGAGTTCACGCACCTAAGATTTGAGTTTGAAAACCTATGATCTTGTAAATAAAGAAAATAAAGTCTTTAAGTTCGCGAACCTAATAAGGCGAGTTCACCTATTATAGAGAATTTCTCTGAGAACTTTTGTCTTTTGAATTCGTGAACTTATTACGGTGAGTTCGCGAATCTATAGAAGAAAAACTTCTCATGAGTTTTAATGTTATTTGAGTTTGCGAACCTATATAGTTGAGTTCACAAATCTAGTACAAGAGAATTCTCTTGATACTTTTGAGCATTTGAGTTTGTGAACCTAAAAGGGTGAGTTCGCGAACCTAAAGGACATATTGTGCTCATGTAACCTTTTTGAATTTAAGTTCATGAACCTAACAAAGGTTTATGCTCCTGTAGCCTTTTTTTTGCATTTGAGTTTGCAAACCTAACAAAGGTTATGCTCTTGTACCTTATTTTCATTTGAGTTCGCGAACCTATTTGCTTGAGTTCGCGAACCTACAAAGTTTATGACATCTATTTTTGTCTTATAATGTTCCAAAAACTCAATCGTGAGTTCATGGACCTAAAAGCTTAATGAGACAACCCATATCTCTATATCTTTAAGCTCATTTGTTCATCATTGATTATTCAAGGCGGACTTTACATACACTTACGAATTGCTATTCTTAGCTAATTCCTTTGGTTGGAAAGTCTAGCTTTTTTCTTGAAAGTTTGAAGTTAGCTTTGGTAGTAATTATTTTCATAGAATTCGCTTGAACTGACAATTCTCTATAACTTTAAACCATATAAAGAACCTCATTGCAAATCAAGTTATTTTTATTTTTATTTCTCAGGGAACTACTTTAATTTAGCAATTGAATTAACTTGGGTTGCAATAAATTCATTGCTTATATCTTAAGCAACTCATCCTTGATTGATAACTATAAATTGGAGATATCAACAACATAGAAAACTTAATCCTTAGACTCCTGTGTATCTTGTTGCAAATTTTATCCTCTAAAGACCTAAATATCTTTGTGATCTAAGGTTCGACTTTGAAAGACTACACTTGGGATTCGTGAAACACATGTTCACCTATCTTGAAGAAAGATAGTTCTGTAACCTGTATCTTTATTTGTGTTGTGTTTAATTGTTGCCTATTCTAATTCCTTCTCTTCTGATATAAGGCCATCCAAGAATTGTAGATAAAATCCAGATTTGATAGAAAACTATAAACACGATTGAATATAACTCTTATCTTTTGAAATCTTGATTATGAGATTTTCACAAGAATACATCTTAGCTTAAGATCTAGATTGTAGTTTATGTGTAGATAGAAGATTAAGTATCTCTATAAATTTTGAAGAGAATAAACCCTAGTTTTGGATTTAGATTCTTCTAAATTCAAGGAATTGATTTCTACATCCTTGATATAGAATCAGAACAAAAAAAATCACCAGGCGTCCTGTTGGAAGCAGTGTGATAGACACATTTTTGTGTCTTAATTGTTCTCATATTTATATTGCTTTTCCTTAATTTATGTACTAATATTACCATTTTGTAATGTTTGTAGGTATTCTTGGAAGAATAAATAATCGTGGAAAAATGGCTTAATAAGTGTTAAAGGCACCTGGAAAAAGTTATAAAGGCACCCCCAAAAGGATAAAGGAACCACCTTCTCAAAATTTAAAATACAAAATTGGCGGGAACACTACTCTCGATCTGTGAAAGTTTTGTTACAAGATTTGAAAGATATCTTTGGGAGATTTGCAAAAGTTTAAGGAAGGATTATCTTCTTGCCATATTAACAAGATGCTTACACATTATAAAACCAAATCTCGGCAATTATTTGAGTTGCGGAAAAAAAAACACGGAGAAAAATAATCTCGATAATTTTGGATTTTCTTTCTAAAATTCACGAGATTCTTATATCCATATTGTTCAATATATTAGGACAACTAATGCAATAAAGAAAAAAAAGAAGGTAACAACACAATCGTGATCTAATAAAAGAAGAAAAAAATCAACATCGGAAGTTCGAGAGAGGAAAACATATATTCTTCTGAGAATTTTTCTTTGAATTAAAAGTTTTTTTCGAGGATTTGGAGTGGGTAGTTGATTGCAATATAAATAGAGAAGATTGGAGAAGCATTAGGGGGCTTGGCTTTGACCAGATCGAGAGAGAAGAGAGAAATACAAAATTTTGTTGCTGCATGATCATCACGGGAAGAAGATGATGATCAAGAACATGAGTCTGCACTGAACAATTGCAGAAGTTGTTACTAAAGCATTTGAAGTTTACACGAGAGAGCAGTCGTTTAATTCAATAGTTTCTGTAATAGAAATCTGCAACGTTTAATTTGCATTAGAAACACTTGCTCTGTTACGGAGAGTCTGTAACGCTTATAAACGTTACAAATTCACGATTTTAATCATTTTCTCTCCTTTTCATATTTGTAAACAATTTTTGAGCCATGAATCAATCTTTTGAGTGTGTTTCCAACATGAGGACTAAACCCCATTGCTGAGGCGACATAGGAAGCTATTTTTCCAATGAAAAAAATGGTATTTCTTATTTATTTAATTTCTACAATTCTTTTTATGATTATTTGCATTGAATTAAAAATTGATTAAATGATTTTGATTAAATAGTTGTGTTTTCTCTTGTTGGTGCATGCTTGGTCTAGGGATTTTTGATGCTTCATGCTTTCGATTTACATCTACTGTTTTAGAAATATACTACATGTAATATTTTAGAATCACTTTGAACGTAAGAATTGCATGAATATTGTTTTTAATTATTGAATTAAATCACTTTAAAAATTGGGAAAATAACGGAATATTAGCCTCAGTATTCTCTTAATCTTGATATCAACTTTGTTTGAGTTTTGCTATTTTTTTAGTCTTAGAAATTAGGTTTAAAATCAATCTTCACAAGCTTTAGTGCTTGTACCCCTATTTACCACTTGTCTATATACACAACAATTTTTGGCGTCGCCGCCGCGGACTTGTTTTTAGATTTGTTTTAGGTTTTAATGTTTAGTAGTTTCATATTTTCTATTTTAAGTTTTTTGGTGTTTTTCTTTTCACTACAGGTTTTGGATCAAAAAGAAAGGTTGAGTTAAAGATTTGGTGTAAAAACTTGCAGTCGAAAGATAAAAAAACGGAGAAAAGACAAAGATTTTTTTTAGACTTTATTTATTTTTGTTAGTTTTTATTTTCCTTATTTTCTTGTCTTGGACTTTTATTTCTTGTTGCTTTCTTGTTTATTTTTTGTATTTTTTGTATTATTATTATTTAAAAAAAACACAAGTGCACATACCATTTTGCACCTTCTTCAGGTCACCGATTTTTAGAAAAACTCGTGGATAAGTAAGCTGAACCCGTGCCTTGGGCCTGATGGGATTTACCAGCTGAAAGTCCACAAGCCTTAACCTTGTACCTTTGACCAGTCTTTGACTGTAGGTATATTTTGTTAAGGTAAACCAAGCTTACCTAAAATAGTGAACCCCAGCATTTGCATGTGCACATATTTTTGTTAAACACTAGTATTTTGCTTGTGTATGCCTCGTTGGTTTCGTATAGGAGATAGACTTGAAGAGAAAGACCCATTTTGTTTAAGTCGAGCCGTATACGGATTTAGGTGGTACATCTTTTTTTGCCGAAATGGGTGAGCATGAAATCCAGGTGAAAAAAACCCTTAGAGATCGTAGTAACCCATCTAGAGTAGTACGTGACCCATGGGTAGTTTTACCAGCCACTACTGTCAAATTTGACATTAAACCTAGGATAATTGGCATGCTTCGTATATTTAGGGGGTTAGAGAATGAGAGCCCGTATACCCATATAAGAGACTTTGAAATGATTTGTGAAACAATGAGTTATCCGAATGTCTCTAAAGATGTGCTTAGGTTGCGTTTTTCCCCCTTCTCTCTTGAGGATAAAGCCAAAGAGTGGTATCATTTTATTCCTTATAAAACAATCACTACCTGGGATGGTCTTGTAGAATCTTTTGTTAAGAAAATCTACCCTCACCATAAGAATTTTTTTGTTCATCAATCTATTCAAACCTTTGAGCAAAAACTAGGTGAAAACCTACATGATTATGTAGAAAGGTTTAATGAGTTGTTATATCATTGTCCGCATCACGGTTTTGAAAATGCCCACATGGACCAAATTTTATATGAGGGTCTAGATAGTGAAACCCGTATGCAGGTAGAAACAATGAGTGGATCCACCATCAGGACCCAGATACATGTTTTAACTTGTTTATCGAGTTAGATGTGAAAACTAGGCAATGGGCATCGATGAGAGAATCAGAAATATATAGGAATCCTAACCATAGGGTCGATAGAGTTGATATTAGGTAAGATATCCTTAGGTGTCTAGAGGCCTTAGAGATGAATCAAGGGTCAAACCATGATAGATACGAAGAGCAAGCCCATGCTCTTTATAACAACTCTAGGTTTGAAAATCGCCAGAAATTTGACCCATATTCAGATTCCTATAACCCTGGTTGGAGAAACCATCTTAATTTTTCATGGTCCCAGGGTCAGAATCAAGGTCAGAGTAGTTATCCCAAAAATCCACTAGAGACAACCTACTCACAAAACCCTTCTGAGAAGAAAATGACTAGCTTAGAAAAATCTCTTAATATGTTGGCAAAGAGCAATCTTAAATTTCAAGAGGCAACCGAGCAGAATTTCAAATCTAATGCCCAGACTCTTGCTAAGTTAGAACTCCAAGTAGCTCAGATAGCTAAAACACTAAGTGAGAGAGAAATAGGAAAATTTCCTAGTCAAACAGATCTTAATCCTAGAGGAGACAAAACGTTCAATCATGTGAATTCTGTTACAACCCTTAGGAGTGGTAAGATAGTTGACAATAAGGTAGCCCATGCCTGATAGTGGAAATATTGTAGTTCCACCTTCTACTTCCCAAGAAGAGCCAGTAGCTGAAGAGACTGAATCAATTTCTAAGGATTCCCAAGCAGTTCCTGATTGGACTACCTTTGAGCCTAGAGCCACATATCCACAACTGCTAGCTCCAACAACAAAAAAATCGACTTTCAACGAAATAATGGAAATATTTAATCAGATGAACATCAACATTCCATTATTAGAAGCAATTAGGAAAATGCCTGCTTATGCCAAGTTCCTCAAAGATCTTTGTACACGAAAGCGTAAGCTTAATGTCCATAAGAAAACCTTTTTAGCTGGTCAAGTAAGTTCAATCCTTCTAAACCAAACACCCCCTAAGTATAAAGACCGTGGTTGTCCACCATATTAATCATGTGGTTGATAAGGCATTGCTTGACTTAGGAGTTAGTGTTAACTTACTTTCGTATCATGTGTACACCCAGCTAGGTCTTGGTAAGTTGAAACCGACCAAAATGACAATGCAGTTAGCAGATATGTCTATCAAAGTCCCTCGTGTTGTCATAGAGGATGTTCTTATTGAGGTTGATAGGTTCATTTATCCAGTGGATTTTGTTGTTCTAGATACCCAACCTATCCAGGACCAAAATACTTAAATACCGGTAATTTTAGGTCGCCCATTTTTAGCCACATCTAATGTTGTCATCAACTGTAGAACCAGACTTAAGAACATATATTTTGGTAATATGACTACTGAACTAAATGTCTTTAATGTTACTAGACAACCTTCTGAGATCGATGATTTAGAAGAAGTGAATATGATTAGTACTTTAGTTCAGAATCATTTGCACGAAACTTTGGTTGGTGATTCCTTAGATGAATTTGATGATAACATTATCTTAAATCAGATGTGTGACCAGTCTCTAGAAGAAGCTCTCGAGCATTTTTCGAACTCTAAGGACCCTGAAATTCAAGCAATAATTCTAGGTCTATATGAGATTAATGATTACCCTAAGTTTGGGGGTAGTGATGATTCTTGTGATCTTCAAGTATCCCTATTTGAAGTCCCTAACTTGGGACTCGAGCTTTGTGTGTATAAGGTGTTACTCGAGTTTCTTCATACTCCACAACCAGATCCTCCTGATACTGCCAATGAGGAAATCCAGTTACTAGAGACCCGTCATTCGGATGAACCTATTTATCTAGACACTCATATGGAAGTAGGGCTGCACAACGGGCGGGCGGGTCGGTTTTAGGGTAAAACCAACTACCAACCCGTCCACAGGCGGGTTTTGATAATCAAAACCATATACCAACCCGTCCTCAGGCGGGTCGGGTCGGTTTTAGCCCGCAGCGGGTCGGGCGGGTTCGGTTTTTTGAGCGGGTTAACCCGTGCAGACAACAAAAATAACAAAACAGCCACTAAAAAAAGAAAAAAAAACATGAAAAAAAGAAGAAAAAAAGCAGTATTATAAAATTTAAGACAACAACAACAAAAACAAACAATATTACCATGAGTAACTCTCATAAAATGAAGTTCAAACTGACATTAAAAAAAACATACAAAGTCACTTAAGTTAAAATGGAATTCAAAACAGATAGGATCAAAGTTCAAAGATGCACTCGCGGATATGTATGATTGAGTCACTTAAATCCCCCTCCCTTTATCAATCATAGATCAAGGATCAAAGATCTCTGTCATGGGACCCAATAACTCTGCAAGAACCGGAAATAAAAGGTATGTTAACAAATATGCAAACGATTGAAGAACAAAAAAGCAGTACATAATTTTTTTCATACCTTCCTCAATGCTGAAGCTATCATCCGGTACATAGTCACATAGAAAATCAAGAGCAATGGGCTTTTCCAACCAGCTTTGCGTACAGAGCAATGCCTCAACTGTCCTAGGAGATAAAGAGCTTCTCCATGGACTAAGCACACGCTTTCCTGTACTAAAAGCTGATTCAGACGCAACTGAAGACACGGGTATAGCTAGTATATCCTTCGCCATGTGTGAGAGAATCTTATACTTTGTACTATTGGCTTTCCACCAAGACAATATGTCAAAATTGGGATCACTTGATACACAATCATCCATCAAACACCTATCTAGCTCTGAGTTCACCTCAACAGATGGGTTTTTCCTATGTCTTTTCGCCCTTGACTCAAGTATAGCCTCAATTGAATCATCTACACCAACTGTAGTGTCATCTATACTACTAGTACACCCAATAGTTGACCCGTCCTCAATAATTGAATAAACAGACTTATATTCTTCAAAGAGTCTCACAAGTTCTTGTTTCACAGTTATCATAGTACTATTAATCTTGTCATAATTTTTCTCATACAAGCATTCAAACACAAACTCTAATCCACTTTCTTTCGATCTTGGATCAAGCACCCGGGCAAAAAACATGGCAGAATTCATATCTTCATACCTATCCCAATACTTATTGTACTTTCTAAACATGAGAGCAGCCATGCGGGTAATGTAAGAATCTTGTGTTCGATAATCTCTAAAAGCAACTAATTGTTCATGGATGATTGTCAATTGCCATAAGAAATTATGTGTTGTAACTTGTGATGAAGCACTAAATTTTACAGTGGAATCAAAAAATACCTTCAAACACTTTACAAGACCTCTGGCATACGACCAATCTTCAAGGTATGGAGCATGCTGCTTAGGCTTCTTTTTTTTCTGATTCTGCTTCTTGCCTCTTGCATTAGTATTCTCAATTTCATTATCAGATTCAGAACAAGATTCAGAACTAGAAGATAAAACTTCAATATCATTTGCATTTATTTCAAAAGATTCAAAACTACTAATATCAGGCAAAACATCAAATATATCTTCTGGAAAAATGTATCTCTTTCGAAATTCTTTATCATCCTTTGCTAACCTATTAAAGCCCTTTCATACTTCTCTGCAGCATCTAACATAAGATATGTGCTATTTCACCTAGTTTTGACATCTAAGACCAAGCCTTTCTTGCATTCAACCTTTTCTAAAGAAGCATAGTATCTAAATTTAGCCAACCTAGAAGGAGAGCTACAAACATACTTAATCACTGACCTGATCCTCTTAATCGACTTGTTGTATGTAAGTATTGCATCTTTTACAACAAGAGCAAGAACATGGGCAGCACATCTTACCTGTTAAGAATGAAAAGTTAAATAATATTAGAAATTGGCAATTTCAAATTGCAGTTGATGTATTACAAATTAAATCATCTATATAAATTAATAGTCTTACATGCAAGTACGCTGCTCTTTCGACTGCACCTGTCCAACCAACCACAGTTGTCCTTAAGTGATCAATTGCAACGGTATTAGCATTAACATTGTCAAGTGTCACCGCAAATACATCCTCAAGTTCCCAACTAATCAAACATTTCTCTAACATCCGACCAATTGCTTTACCAGAATGACCCTTACCTAAGAAAAACATAATAATTCTCTTTTTCAACTTCCAATTTTGATCCACATAATGAACTGTAACACAAATGTAGTTAAAATTGTTCGGTGATGTCCATGAGTCAGTTGTGAGTGAAACTCTCTGCTTGCTTGCCTTGAAATACTTCTTCAACATTTCTTTCTCTTCTTTATAGATGGTTAAAAGGTCTCTGTAAATTGTCATCCGACCAGGGCATTTGAATCTTGGCTCAAGCTCTTGAAGCAAGGCCCTTAAACCTTCTGATTCAACCAATCTAAATGGCAACTCTTCTTTAATTATAAATTCTACTAATCTTCTTCTGCATCTATCATAACTATAAAAGGAAGCAACTAGTTTAGAATTTTCACCTGGTTTTGGAAGGGGAAACATGAGACTTTTCTGTTCCTTCTTCCTATCAGGATTCTTAGAACATCTTTCTGCATGACCCCTCAAGCTAGAAGTCCCATTCTTAGCTGGTGCAGAGAACTTATTTTTACAATGATTACATTGTGCAGTCTTAGGATCAAGTCTTGTAAAGTCCTTCACCCATACACCAGAAAAGGATCTTGACTTCTTGTTTTCTACATTTGCAACTGGGGCTACATCTTCGGAACTAGTTTGACATGTAATTTTATTTTCAGGTGCCCCACTAGTAGATTCATTTTGACTTTCAGGTATAGATGCAGGTGTACTTGACATTTTGCTAGTTACAGATAGAGATTGAGTTGATGAATCACCCATTAAGCCTCCTAAGAAACAACAAAAAACACCAAACAGGCAAACAACGTCAGTCTACAAAGTATAAAACCGAAAAAAAAAATGTAATTTCTTTAAAGCTGTATGTACTTTTAGTAGCAGGAGTTTCAAAATTTCAACCTTAGTTTTTGTTTCTTTCTTTTACCATGCAACATATTGGAAGTCAACGATCCAGGAATATGTTGCATGATAGTGTTAGTGTTAAATTTCAACCTTATCATCACCATGCAATATGTCACCCATAAACACCTGCATCTATACCCCAATATGTTGCATGATAGTGTTAAATTTCAACCTTAGTTTTTGAATTTAGTGACGATGTTTTCCCATTTTGAGCACTTGATGATTCACTTTCCATAAATTCTATAATGAAAATGTAAAAATGTAAATGATAGATAAAAAAAAATATTATTAGAATATGTGTTAACTTAGAACAATAATGACGTGCTTCATAGGTACTACAAATCGAACACGGCAGTATGAAAACTCACCTATCTAATGACGCTACATAAGAATTGATCATAACAACTTATTGCATAATAAGGAGAACCAAACATAAAACTACTCAGGCACGCACAGGTCAACAACTAAAAGTAGTACTATCATTTCATTACCCATCATACAGTACTATCTAATCAATTCTCTTCCTATGAAGTCAAGTCTATGTTAGCTATCATTAACTTGCCCAGTTGGATTTTTCTTCTCATTTTGTGCTTGTAACAGGGTTTATTTCATCCCTGATCACTGATTAGTTCTTTGAATTTTGTAGGTTCAGCTGAAATAAGTAAAAAATGGCTAATATCACTAGCTTTGCCTTTCCCTGTAAAAAGAATGGAGAAACTTTGATAAACAATGAGGTAAAACTTAGTAAACTCTCGAACAACAACTGTAACAGTTCTAGCTAGAGAGAATCAAACTTAAGCCATTACTCATACTTATGTAGCAAGACTCTCTATGATCTCATCTCATCTATTAAACTTCTCTTTACATTACATGTGGTGACTTTAAATACAACTGATATCTGATTGTATCAAATAACTCACACACCTAACTAAGTATCAGAGCAAGTATATATGATATCCCTGTCCTATTACCTCATATGTTACTAATCAGTAGTCACAGACTCACAGTCATATCTGCAATTGCTACAAGTCTATGAAGTCATCATGTACATGATCTGAGCACTCTTTCTCAGTTTAAGTAAACAATTTCAAAGATAAATGTACACAAAATTCAATCACTAATCAGAACAGAGAAAACAATTTCAACCACTTAGATTTGCAGTCATCTCAAATCAGTATTACTTCAACGGAATTATTTAATTAGAAGCAAATAAATCCTAAATCCCAATGACCAGATAAAGAATCTTCTATCATTAATCACCGTAGAAATCCACAATAAAAACTCATTATAATTTCAGAAATTCCAGTCTAGTATCAGAAGAAACAGATCAATTTTTGAATAATGAAATCAATACTAATAAAAATTACTAATCGAAAGTGATTTGAATGTTTACCTGTTGGTGTAGATATTGTCTTTTAAAACTTAAAATGAAGAGATGGAGATTAGGAGGAACAGACAAATGCATAATCAGGGTAAATGCAAGACTAATAACTGAATTAAACACTTATCTGTGGAAATAGAATCATTTCAAAGTTAACCCTAGTTCTTCATATTTTTATCCTAATTGATCAATTTGGACAATTTGAATTGATAATCATAAAATTAAAACGAAATACAACAAACCCATGTTTTCAAATCGATTGAATTGAAGATTCCAAATGAGATATGTTTACTGTTGTAGTTCACTAAATCATCAATGGAGGTTTGATGCTGTTGATAATCGAAAACGAAAGAATGGCAGAGAAGGGCAATAAGTATCATTACCTGGATGAGATGGCCGATGGCATGGAAGGATGGAACCAGAGGATGAGAGCCTTGAGAGGAAGGCGGAGAAGATTGGTTCACAGTGATTCAGTGAAGATTGAAGAACGAACTCACGAAGTGAAGACTGCTTCTGCTAGAGATTAGATTAGGTCATGCATAGTGTAATGTGTTTAGTTTTTATGGACGGTCAAGATTGATCTCATCAACGGTCCATATTTAACGGTTTAAACGGGCGGGGTCGGACGGGTTCTACCCTAAACCCGTAAACCGACCCGTGGTGACCGGGTTTTGAGTTTTCAAAACCGTATACCAACCCGTAGCGGGCGGGTTCGGTTTTAAAACCCACGGTTTTAGCGGGTTCGGGCGGGTGCGGTTTTTCGGGTCGGTTCCTGTGCAGCCCTATATGGAACCTAAATGGGCATCCCAGATAAACCCAATTTTCTTGAAAGAAACCTTAGATAAGGTTGTGCTCAGTTTGTTTATTTTTCTGATTCAGTACACGTGTCTTATATTGGTGTCAACTTTATTTGGTATTGTTGACCCACAATTGTTTCCGCTATTGGTATATGATTTTGAAAGGGGATTAGCCATTTTGTGGTTTGTTGTCTGGATGAAGACTTTAAACTTAGCACTTCTTGGAAGGTAACCATGCTCATGCGACACGGTAATATCCTTCATTTATTCTTTTCTTCAATTGGTAACAGTTTCTCCTTGTTCATGTTTTTAATCATTTATTTTTAGAACATTGAGGACAATGTTAGATTTAAGTTTGGGGGTACAGGATAAACTTTTAGTGCAACAATAAAACTCCAAATTTAGAAATTTGTGAACAATTCAGGATGGCACTGGCCATTCTAAGTAGATGGAAACAAAATTCTTGGTTGTATGAGTTGAGGGACCCAGCTAAATGGTCTATTCATAAAAGGACAAAGCTCAGGTGTTAGAAATAACATGATAGTCGTCACCATTTCTCGGAGTCATCACCATATCACGTTCTGTTTTTATTTGCAACTTTATGTGTTTCTCTAAGTGATTTGGTGGGGCACTAGTATCGCCTTGTTGTCGCCAAGATGAAGTAGAATGTTTGAGATCAAGCCCCATCATTTTAATTGAACTTGACCAATAATAATTAAAAAAAATAACACTTGGATAACAAAATGTGTGTGTACTCCCTGTCTCCGTCGCCTAAGCAAGCGTAGAACGCATGATCCATGGGAACTATCATGTAATCTGCTGACAAAGAGCATGGGCTTAGATTCAAAAGATATAATCATGTTGTCGAAAAAAAAAAGTAAAACAAAAAGTAAAACATATTTGTATATATTCAATAAATCGACCGTTGGAGCCCTTGTATATACCAGCTGAGTTGATACTAGAATTAGGATTCATACCAGTGGGTGAGTATCTCAATTCATCTTGGCATGATGTTCATACAGATATTCTGGGGAACACCGTTCACCTTAGTCATTATGCGCACACTTCTATCTCCATATCCAACTTCTTAATATATGCATGTGATTGTGGTTTGTTAGATTCCGAGTATCTTGGTCCACTGTACGACTTTCTGAGTAGAGTTTTTTTTTTCTTATATATGAATTTTAATATGCTTGAAAACTCGTGTACATCAATTGGACTCATATAGTGTAATTCCTCCCATAACCAAAGAATTTAGTAGCAAATTAAATAGCATGTTTAGTTTCTACCCTCAATCGTTCACAAGTAGCTAGAGTTTGGAGAAAAAGGTTTTGTGGGTATATCTCTTGTAAACCCTCATGAAACAAAACTCGTCTGATAGGGACACTTATGGGTTCAAAGGCTTGTTGCACACGCTAAGTGCAATCGCGATGCCTGCGAAAGTGAGTGAGGATTTTGTTTAGATTAGTTTTCATTTTTAGTTTTTCTCGAGGACTCGTAAAATATAAGTTTGAGGGTATTTGATAAGCACGTTTTTGTGTCTTAATTGTTCTCATATTTATATTGCTTTTCCTTAATTTATGATATTACTATTTTGTAATGTTTGTAGGTATTTTTGGAAGAATAAAAATTCATGCGAAAATGTCTTTAAAAGTGTTAAAGGCACCCAGAAAAATTATAAAGGCACCCCCAAAATGGATAAAGGCACCCACCTTCTTAAAATTTGAAATACAAAATTGGCGGGAACACTACCCTCGATCTGTGAAAGTTTTGTTACAAGATTTGAAAGATATCTTTGGGAGATTTGCAAAAGTTTAAGGCAGGATTATCTTCTTGCCATATTAACAAGATGCTTACACGTTATAAAACCGAATCTTGACAATTATTTGAGTTGCGGAAAATAAAACAGGGAGAAAAATAATCTCGATAATTTTGGATTTTCTTTCCAAAATTCACGAGATTCTTGTATCCATCTTGTTCAATATATTAGGACAACTAATGCAATAAAGAAAAAAAAAGGGTAACAACAGAATCGTCATATGTTAAAAGAAGAAAAAAATCAACATCGGAAGTTCGAGAGAGGAAAACATATATCTTCCGAGAATTTTTCTTTGAATTAAAAGATTTTCTCGAGGATTTGGAGTGGTAGTTGATTGCAAGATTGGAGAATCATTAGGGGGGCTTGGCTTTGGCCAAATCGAGAGAGAAAAGAGAAATAAAAAATTATGCTGCTGCATGATCATCACGGGAAGAAGATGATGATCAAGAACATAAGTCTGCACTGAACAGTCGCATAAGTTGTTGCTACAGCCTTTGAAGTTTACACCCCAGAGAACAGTCGTTTAATTCAATAATTTCTGTAACAGAAATCTGCAATGTTAATTTGCATTAGAAAATTTGCTCTTTAACGGAAGTCTGTAACGCTTATAAACGTTACAAATTCACGATTTTAATCATTTTCTCTCCTTTTCATCTCTGTAAACACTTTTTGAGCCATGAATCAATCTTTTGAATGTGTTTCCAATATGAAGAGCTAAACCCCATTGCTGAGGTGACAGAGGAAGCTATTTTTCCTGTAAGGACATAAATTCATCAGTTCCACGTGTTCACATGTAAGAAGAAAGTATCATATTATGTTACACCGAGAAGTACAAGGACAAAATAAATAATAAAGAAAGACAGCTATAAAACATTTATCACACATCAACTGACACCGGAAATAGAAAAGTCATACTAAATTAATGCATACAAGACACGTGGAAAGAGCACTAGAAAAAGTATCATTAATAGCCAAGAAAATCATCTGCGCTCTGGTTATCTCTTGCGCCCCATAATCATCTGGTTATCCCTTGCGCCCCATAATCATCTGGTTATCTCTTGCTCTCCATAGGCATCTGCGCCCTGCTACGCGCGCGCTATAAATTTTAATCATGCAAGAGTAACTATGCTCCACGTCAAGTTTCACACGTCACACATGCCAACCTCCACATAATAAAGACAAAGGACCAACAAATACTCAATCCAAAGGGAAGCTGCGCATCAGCAAGTGGAACTAGTAAGAAGCATTACTAATAGAATAAGATGAGCTGCGCCCAAAGACAAAGATAAGATCAAGCAGATTAAAGATAAGATGGAGTGAGGAAGAGGGACCCATCATATTTTACTATAAATACCAACCCCAAAATAGAAAGAAGGGGATAACAAAAAATAGAGAGGGAAAACTCTGAAGGAAATTCAAGAAGGGAAAAAGCTAAAACTAGGTTAAGAACTCTATTGAACTAAATTTCTTTAATTCCTTATATAACCATGTGTACAAAATATGTGTTGATAAATAATAAACTGAATTTTCCTGTGAATGTAGGCTTATTAGCTGAACCACGTTATATATTGAGTTGTTTTCATTTATATTTGAGTGATGATTCCCTGTATTATAATCTTTCTGTATCAATTACACTTGGAGTATTGTCATTTATAAACAACTTAAGTATTTGGTTGTGATTGACCACCAAAAATGGTCGTCACAATTTGGCGCTAGAAACAGGGACGTGTAAAGGATTTATCCTACCTTGTATCACAATTTTGATTTCATTTCCATCACAATTTTGCTCTCTGTATCATTTCAAAGCATCTACTGTATCATTTTCCCATTTAAAATGTCATTTCTCGACAAATTAAATTTTGGTTGTTGTCG
>JAJJMC010024127.1:1116315-1131798 GCA_023531435.1 Papaver californicum | reverse complement strand
CGATCATGTAATGGTCGCTACAATTTTGCTCTATGTATCATTTCAAATCATCTATTGTATCATTTTACCATTTAAAATGCCATTTCTCGACAAATTAAATTTTGGTTGTTGTCGATCATGTAATGGTCGCTAGAATTTTGATCTATGTATCATTTCAAAGCATCTACTGTATCATTTTACCATTTAAAATGTCATTTCTCGATAAATTAAATTTTGGTTGTTGTCGATCATGTAATGGTCGCTACAATTTTGTTCTCTATATCATGTCAAAGCATCTACTGTATCATTTTACCATTTAAAATGTCATTTCTCGACAAATTAAATTTTGGTTGTTGTCGATCATGGAATGGTCGCTACAATTTGTCGACAAATTAAAAAAAAAAATTGATAGAGGAATTTCGAACCCCGAAAAGTGATATGATTTGGTTCATGTAAGTTTTTGTCAATGGAAATCATTAATTTTTTGATTTATACAAAATCTTTGATTCATGCAAAAAGCGTTAATGAGTAAGAAAATTTTTGAACCTTAGGATTTCTTGTTATCTCTTTTTGTATGAATTTGTACACATTAAAGGAAAATGAAAGATTTATTCAGCTTATGAAGTATATATTCATTTGAAATGGTTTGAATTACTTATGTTTTTATAAATAAATTTTTTGAAATCATATAATTTTTATAGAAAATTACCAAAGGAATTCTCAAAAGCAGCAGAAGATTGGTATTAGAAGAAAACCAAACATTACGAAAGGAGATCAAACAAGGTAGAAAATATGTCACAAGCAGAAAATTCACGAAATCAAGAGAGTTACGCAAGAGGAATTCTTCAACAAAGGGAGATAGTAAATAACCCAGAGAGTCAGCAAAGCAATTCAGAGGCATATTCTTCACTTCAGGAGAATAATCAAAACAATTATGAACATAATCGTTTTCCATCTTAGGATAATACCCAGAACACTATTGATCATCTACAAAATTTAATAGAAGATATGAGTAAGGTGCGCAAAGAGCAACGAGTTTGTGCCGAACAAATCGCACGATTAACTAAAGAAAATCAAACGTTGAAAGAAACGATCCAACGGAATGAGGAGCCATCTGCCACCAGAACACGGGGACAAGAAGTAAGTTCCAGTAGATTCGAAAGCAGAAGAGAAAGAGGTAGTCGAGATCAAAGAATGGTACTGAGATCCACATCACAGCAACCTGGACAAGAAAGGATGAATCGGGCAAACTCAGGACCACAACATGATCAATGGCAAAAATGCTTTGAAGCTATGGAGCAAATGAGGGAAGAAATAAGAAACCTAAAGAATAAAGAAGGTGGGCGAATAGAGGAAGTGTTAAAGGAAGCTAGGAGAACGCCATTGGCACCACATTTAGCATTTGCACCAATGCCCCGAGAATGCAACATTCATGTTTTTGAATGCTATGATGGTACCAGGGATCCGACCCCATATTTGAAATATTACAACCGAATCATGGTGCGTTCGGAGCATAATGATGCTGTAATGTGTTGATGTTTCCCATCAAGCCTGAAGGGACTGGCATTGGCATGGTATGATAAATTGCAAGGAAATTCTATTCATTCGTATGCGCAGCTAATTCGAATTTTTTTGTAAGCGTACATGTACAACAGACCTGTTGACTCAGGATTGGATAGATTGTATTCACTCGCTTCATGGCCAGAAGAATCAATTCGTGACTATACAGCCCGGTGGCATGCAATCTGCCAGGCAATTGGAGATGTTGAGCCAGATGCTGCCATTAACTACAAGTGGGGAATAGTTGACCGAAAAAGTCAGCTCTTTGTTGATATTCATAATATCAACCCGATAACTGAGGGGAACCTTAGGGAAATAATCGAGACATGTGCAAGAATGCAAGACATACATGGGAAATGTCCAAGGATAGTATCGCAACAGCAAGGAGACGCAAAAAGAACAAATTCAATAGAACCATCATCTAGGTCGGGAAAAATATTTCCAAATAAAGCTGAAACTAGTGAACCAAAGCGTCCAGGAATAGAGGGAAAGAAGAAATTTTTTCAGGAGCGAGTGTTTACAAAAATTAACACTCCATATTCTGAAATTTTAAAAATAATAAAAAGTAGAACAGACTTCCAATGGCCATCAACAAAAAATCGACAACCATAGCACACTCTAAATTCAAAAGAATATTGTGAGTATCATTGCTATCGGGGGCATTCAACCGATCGATGCAGAAACTTAATTTTACTAGTCCAAGGGATGATTGACGCTGGAGAGTTAAAAGAATTCATTCAATCACCTGCACCACCATCAAGGCTTGATAAAGGGAAAGCTGTTAATATCCCCCACAACAATCAGACTATCAATATGATTTCATTTTCTGAATCAAATTCATCATCGATGAACGCAGCAATTGACAGAAAGCTGCACAGGAGATTGGTCAACCATGAAGTATTTAAAGTTGCAGGGAGGATCACTGAAACATGGGAAGAATGGATGGATTCCCCACTAACATTTTCAGCAGAAGAGGTAGATCAAGAAGTAGAAACTCACAACGACCCGCTGGTTCTCACCCTGCCTGTGTCTGGTTGGAATATCACAAAGATTTTGATAGACGGAGGAAGTTCTCTTAATGTGTTGTTCTATGACACATTTCTGAAAATGGGATTGAAAGAAGATCAATTTGAGCCATCTCGTTACACAATCTATGGATTCAATGGAGTAGCATCGAAACCCAGAGGAGAAGTCACACTTGAAATAATGACTGGACCTTTGAATGTTGCAACCAAGTTCAGTGTGGTAGAAGCGCCTTCACCTTACAACGCCATCATCGGGAGGCATTGGGTCCATCAGTCAAAAGGGGTTGCATCAACGTACCATCAGTACTTGCGATTTCCAACACCTCAGGGAGAGATAGAAATTAAAGAAGATCAGAGCATGGCGAGAACGTGCGCTCTTACGGAAGCACGCATAAATCAAGAAAGAGCTCAGCAAGTGAAAGCAAAGAAGAAGGAAAGGAAAGTCCAAGCTAAGGAAGGAGCAATAAATCAACATTTATCTGAAGTCGCAGCTAGCAAGTTAAGAAATGAAGAAGGAAGAGATTCTAAAGCCAAAGGAGATGAGTTAGGAACAAGAAAAGGGGGTGAAACCTCACAATAGCAGTTCAAGGGGGGTCCCACATTCTTAGGAGCCCCTAAATATATTTTTTCGGCTGTAAACCAAGAACATCAACATTGGAACGCCATAGTTTCCAAAGGCAATTAAAATTGGAAACCTGATGAGACCAGAAAGGGAGAAAGATTTAATCCGGTTACTCGAAGAGGATGCAGATGTGTTTGCTTGGAAAATAGGAGACATGCCAGGAACTGACCCAAGCATTGTTCAACATGAATTACGTATACATCCAGGCACCATAACATTTCGGCAACGGATGCAAAAGGTAGCATCTGAATATCATGATCCAATAGAAAAAGAATTGAAGAAGCTAATGGACGCATGATTTATTCGAGAAGTGCGCTACCCAACGTGGATATCAAACATGGTCATAGTCCCAAAGAAAACTGGAGGTGTGAGAATCTGCATAAACTTCACCAATTTGAATAAAGCATGCCCAAAAGATAGTTATCCACTCCCAAGTATTGATCAATTAGTAGATGTTGTCGAAGGACACGAAGCCTTTTCTTTCATGGATGGACAATCTGGATATAACCAAATTGCACTGGCCGAGGAAGATCAAGAGCATACTGCGTTTTTACCCCACGAGGATTGTATTGTTATACGAGAATGCCGTTTTGATTGAGAAATGCAGGAGAAACCTACCAACGGTTAGTGGATGCAATCTTCAAACCTTGGATAGGGTGCACATTGGAAGTCTACGTAGATGACATGCTGTTAAAAAGCAAGATGGCAAAGGATCATTTACAAGACTTGAGGGAGATTTTCCAAGCTTTGCGCAAATACAAAATGAAAGTTAATCCGGAAAAATGCATTTTGGAGTTACATCAGGGAAGTTTTTGGGTTATCTAGTTACGGAAAAAGGAATTGAAGTCGATCCAGCAAAAATACAGGCTATCGTAAATATGCCATCCCCAAGAAATGTTAAGGAAGTACAGAAACTGAACGGATGCTTAGCAACACTTAACAGATTCATTGCAAGGTCATCAGATAAGTGCAAACCATTTTTTGATACTCTGTATAAGGGAACCAAGTTTATATGGAATGAAAACTGCAAACAAGCCTTTCAAAACATCAAAATATATCTTGCGACTTTACCCGCATTGCAAAAACCGCAGCCTGAAGAGATCTTGGCCCTATATATAGCTGTAACAGAAGATGCAGTGAGCGCATTGCTGGTACGAACAAATGATAAAGTGGAAAAACCAATCTACTACATTAGCAAAACTTTCAACCTTGCGGAGAGGAACTATACCAAGATTGAACAGTTAATATTAGCACTGGTATTTGCCACGCAGAAGCCGCGCACATATTTTTTAACGCACTATGTACGAGTACCAAGCAAGGCTCCACTGGAATCAGTGTTAAAAAATGCAGGAAAAGTGGGGAGAATTGCAAAGTGGAATGCACAGTTGGAACAATTTCACATTCTTTTTGAAATGCAAACTGCTCAAAAGTCTCAAGTTTTGGCGGATTTTCTTGCAAATTTGCCATTAGACGATGATTTTGAAATCCAGGGGTTACCAGGAATGGAAGAGGATGACTCTCAGGACATTTTAGACTCTGTCAATTCTCGGAGATGGGAAGTTTTTGTTGATGGAGCCCGAAATAAAGATGGGGAAAGAATCGATATTGTGATAACAACACCCACGGGAGAGCGATTGATACATGCTTTTCGTTTAGAATTTAGAGAGCACACCAACAATATAGTAGAATACGAGGTTGTGGTTCATGCCCTCCGGTTAATTATTGAACTAGAAATTACTGATGTACGGTTGACAAGTGACTCACAATTGATAATCCCACAAGTTGAGCTAAAATATCAAGCAATTGATAAAGACTTGATTCAATACAAAGGCCTCGTGCAAAAGTTAGCATCCCAAGTTCCAAACAACATTTTTTTCCATTTGTCCAAAGATAAGAGTCGTCATGCAGATGCGTTAGCGTTTATCTCCTCAATGATCAAAGATCCGAACACATCTCCCGTCAAAATTAGACGTATTTATGAACCATCAATTAAAGTATGGGCAGTTGAGAATGTGGAAGATGAAATAAGTAAAGATCTTGAGGATTCGGCCAAAAGAATGACGCAAATATACCCCAAAAACCAAAGGATAGGTTCGTAGAAGAAGATTGGAGGATTGCACTGCATCATTACTTGCTAAAACAAATATTGCCTGCGAACGCCAAGGAAGCAAGGAAAATACAATCCAAGTCTGTTAACTATCAATTAAGGGATGGTATTTTGTACCAAAATCTCTTCATGGGACCATTACTTCGGTGTGTATCACGGCCAGAAGGACATCGAATTTTAACAGATATACATTATGGCGACGCTGGGAATCATAGCGGCAGACGATCATTGGCCCTCAAGGAAAAAACGCAGGGATACTATTGGGTCACAATGCAAAAGGATGCCGAAGATATGGTCAAAAGATGCGAAGAATGTCAACGTTTTGCTAAGAAAATCAGAGCGCCGACAACAGAACTCAATTCAATACTTAGTCCATGGCCATTTGCAAAGTGGGGAGTAGATATTGTCGGACATCTACCTGAAGGAACACGAAAAAGGAAATACCTAATTGTAGCAATAGATTATTTCACCAAGTGGGTGGAAGCTAGGGCACTTGCGCACATTAGAGACTCGGATGTGTTCAAATTCTTGTTTGAAGACATAATTTGTAGGTTTGGAATCCCAGTGGCAATAGTTTCAGACAATGGACAACAACTGCAGGGAAAAAAATATTAACATGCTTTTTGAAGCCTTCAATATCCAAAACAGAAAGTCAACTCCACTTTACCCCCAGAGCAATGGGCAAGCTGAAGCTACAAACAAGACAATTGCACTTAATCTCAAGAAGACTCTGGAAGGGCATCACAAGCGATGGTGTGAGCAACTTCATAACACTCTATGGGCCTATCGCACCACAAGGAGATCTGCCCATGGAGAGTCACCATTCTTACTTACCTATGGGGCAGAAGTAGTCATACCAACGGAGATAATATTACCAACTACTAAGACAGAGGCATGGGAAAGGAATTTAAATGAAGATTTAATGCTTGAAAAGTTGGATGATCTTGAAGAAAGAAGAAAAGTTGCATTACAAAAGATGGAGAATTATCAAAGAAAGTTAGCAAGTGAATATGGAAAAAAAAGTAAAGCTACGCCATTTTGTTGAAGGACAGTACGTACTGCGACAAATTCCGGAATATCAAAAGAATAAAAAAGCTGGAAAGTTTGCACCCAATTGGGGAGGTCCTTATATCATACAGGACATTGCGGGACAAGGATCCTATTATTCGCGAAATATGGATGGAGAAGTTTTGCGACATCCTTGGAATGCGCAATATCTTAAACCATACTATCCATAATTTTCTTTGCAATCGTATAGTAATTTGTGTTCATACGGGGTAAAGCAAATAAAGGCAAAATCTCATAGGAGACCCATGTAAAAGTCTTAAACATTGACTATTGGGTACATCCGCTAACAAAAGATACCCTATATGACATTAACTATTATATCAAGTAACAGGGGCCACATAGGTAATTTCCTCTTGGCCAGAGAGAAATTAATATGTGAAGCGCATCCTCAAAAGGAGCCCCAGGTACAATAAATCCTTGAGGTTTCAAATTATATACTCATTAATCAATTTATCTTATGATTTTATTGCAGGAACAAAAGTAAAATGTCAAAGGAATGAAAAGAATATCAGAAAATAATTATTTTTATTTATATGTTATCACAGTTTACAAGAACAAAAATGATACACATCAAGATACAAGAAGAATTTTAAGGAGCAGGATCAGGGGTAGGAGCTGGGTCAACACTTGAAGCGGGATCAGAAGTTGAAGTAGGAGTAGTACGGGGGGAAGGCTCGGGAACCACCCTGCGTGGATAGGTTTTGGTCCAACCATCCTTCGCAACCCTATCAAGGGTATTATTAATTGCCAGAGCAATACCCCATTTTGTCTCCACTTTCATGTACTCCATCTTCTCTCGTGAAGCAATAAGCGTATCCTCGTACATTTTTATCTTGCCATAAGCTAATGAAGCCCTACTCTCAGCCAAAGAAGCTTGATTCTGCCAGTACGCAAGCTTTTCCTCCGCCGAGGCCAAGTCATTAGAGTAGCACTTGACAGCAGTTTTCCAATTAACATATGCTTCTTCCGCCTTGGAAGTAATCTGAGTAACTCGGTCTTGCACCTCAACCAGTTTAGCTGTGGCTTCCCCTATTTGCTCATTGGCCACCTTCAGCTTGTCATTTGCTTCAGAAAGCTCCTTCTCAACCTAAGCGGACAAAAAACTTAACTTTCTTCAGCTCCTTATCAGACTCCTTAGCCTTGGCAGCTGCTCTCTTAAACTTCCTTCAAAATCTACGTAGAAAATAAAAGATTGTTAGACTATGTAAAAAATAAGTAAGAATAACTTTTTGATACAAGATAAACTACATATAGCAAGGGACTCAAACTTTTGTAAATCCCGGACATTTTTGTCATTAGAAAAATCAAGAAACTCAAATTCACTCAGAAGTTTAGCATAATCCCTCGTGGATTGTTCGAGATCTTGTTTATTTTGCGCAATCTCAACTTCATCTGGTAATCCTCTATCTCGCAGCAAATTAATCTTCTCAGTTCGTTTATCAAGCTCTTTATGTAAATGCTGAATATCAATATCTCGATAAAGGATTTTATCTGAGAGGCTGCAGACTTGACTTTGAGCTTCCGAAAGAGCTTTTCCTCTAGCATGAGAATCTGCAGCTGCGTTATCTCTTTCTTTGATGAGCTGCGCCACAAAAGTTGAATGTCTAGAATCATGCTGCGACCTAGAACGAGAAAATTCAGCAAGGATATTTTTGCGCTCTACACAAAGTTTTCGATTTTCCTCTTCTAATTTTTCTACTTTCACCATGGCCTCAGCAACGCTATCATTATTACATAAAATAACATCATCGAATTCCCATCTTTGCTAATAAAGTCTTTTTTCGAAGATGCATACTCCGTCGAGAGTTTTTTATACGCACTGAGAATTTTATTCCTCTCATCCACCAGTTTATTAAAATTCTCCTTGACCTTTACATTCTCCTCGATGACTTTCATTACGTGCCCATGTAAAGACGTGGCTCTAGCCCGAAGTTTAACAACAAGATTTGAATCCCCCTCTGATCCCATAAAGAATTTCAGAAATATGTGCTAAAGGAAAATAAAATAACATAGAAAATGAAGTATTGTAACCTTGGCTTTGAAGAGTAGATAACTGTTGTTGGAGCTCTTTATTCTCCTGCTTTAACTCAGCAGCACCACCCTCCGACAGTCGAAGGCGAAGTGAATCAGCCTCCGCTCTGACTTTAACAAGTTCTTCCTTAGCGCTCCTGAGTTTATCCTCCATCATCAGTGAACGAGCTTGGAAGAACTTGTACGCAATCAGAGAGCAACTCTCATTATAAGCAAGCTGTAAAATCAAAGATAAGCATTAAAATAGAAAATAAAGAAATAAGAGTCAATAAATAAACGAATTATGAGAAACATACCTGCATAAGAGCCTGCTGCGGACAGGCATATACAGCTCTATCTGCCACTGCAAGGACTTCGTCAAGGGTGGAGGGCACCTCGACGTCGAAAGGGAAAGCTTCACTTGCATTGTCCTTTGACCATATCAAAAAGGAACGGAACGCATGTCCGCTCGCAATTTGGCAACGGAAGAGGAATCAGTAGGCTTTGGCTGAGCGTCGCTAGGAATCAGAAGCAGGTCTTTCTCCTTGAACCAGTCGAACGCATCTTCTTCTCTTCCAACGAGATTATCAACGTCGCAGACACTCTTGCCCTTTTCATTACGAGAAACCCGTTCCCCGCTAGCAACTGAAGCAGTATACACTTCTTCCTCGGAACGGGAGACTAACCTTTCTGTGCTCCCAAAAGCACCTACTGTGTTTTCCTCAAGGGAAGAATCAACAGTATTGGCAACCAGGGCGGGGGAAGGATTTGCTACGTTAGCAGCTACGTCTTACTCGGTAGAAGCATGCTCAACTTCTGTTTCGACTATAGTCTCTACCCTGGCAGGAGCATACTCAATCACAACTCCGTTCAACTCTGTCAGAGGCGCAGCCTGCTCCTTGTCAGTCAAATCATCCACGAACTCAGAAAGAACGATGTCATCGACGTGAAACAGAGGAGAATGAGATAGAAAATAAGAAAGGATGGAGCTCGCATCCAGAGGAGATTCAGTATCCGATGCTTGGGGGGCTTCAGTTGCAACATCACCCAAGGCAGCAGGACGAGAAGCTATTGGAGTTACGTTCTGCACCATGCCACCTTCTATCATCAAAATGGGCTGGCTAGGAGGAGGATTAGCCTTAGCCACCTTCTTGGAAGAAGCACGAGGGGTAGCCTTTATTTTCTTCTGACCCTATTAACATTTACAAGTAATTTAGCAACACGCAATTCAAACGTTCTGAGTACTTTGTCAATACAAGACGGAGCAGTACCTTGTCAGGTGGAGGAGTAGCTTTACGCTTGGTGCCTACATCAGTTTTAAACTTTCTTTCTCTTCTAACGGCTGCGTAAATTTCTTTTAAGAAAAACAACTTACGCAACACTTAAGATCAGGAGAACTGAAAAAATCATTGCTTACCATATCACCATAAGAGAAGTTAAACCCGTCGAAGTTCAATAGCCACGGAAAATAGGATGGGAACTGTTCCTGAAGGCTCCGTACTGTACTTTCTGAAGCCTGGCCATAAATCCAGGGCCCTTCAATCACCAATGGAGTAAGATACCACCGGTAATCATGGTCCCGACGCAGATTTTCAACCAAAGATTCCTCCGTTCCCGTGATGAGATTTATCTTCGTAGCATCAATATCAGCCAGCAAATGGATTCCATCACCTCTCGTACGTCCAGGACCAACACTCCAGTTCATGTAATTTTTATCAGCAAAGGAATCAGAGTAGGACAAATGGAAGTTCTCCACTGTATAATGGACGCGGTACACAGGATTAGGTGTATAGAAGGTGAAGTTGGTTTGCCCAACGCTGTGCATGCTGCATTCATCCAGTATTCTCCACTAGTTTCCATTGTACTGCGCACACGCGGTGCTATTTTTATCCAGACCATGGCTAGATAGGACTTCAAACTGATAGGGGCATCAACTGTCATATAAGGGCATCCTTAACCCAACGTCTATTGCACCAACAGTAATCAACAATCTTGTGGGAGAATAGTCAAAGTTCAGAATCATATTCAAGGAGATCTTGTCTCCTTCAGGGGAGTTATAAAGGGAAACGTTAAATCATGAAGGCCATAGTTCCTTTTGAACTCCTCCATATCCATATTTTTGAAGCTAAGAAGCTCATGAACCCGGTCACTTCTGGTAGTAGATCTAACAGGAGGAGGAGCAAGACTACGAATTCTCCTGGGATGCACTGGTCTACCTTCATCCTTTTTCTTGCCAGCAGAATGCCGGTCACCTTGGGAAGCATGTTTGGGGGCACGGCTACTATCTTTTCCAGACATGATTAACCTACAGACCAAGAAGCAACAAGGTTGCAATGATGAACAATATAAAATAATGCAAAACTTAACAGAAAAATCAACATGCAAAAACTTTTACAGAAGAAGTCTAACAGTCTCACCAATAAAAAAAAGATGAAATAAATCAGCGAAGATTTGATCTTGGAAAGTAAAAACCTTGATCAAACAAAGAATATCGGAAAAGTTTAAGGAATAAAGACTTTAAGAAGAAGAAGACAGGAGAAGATCAGAAATGCAATCAGCTACAAGCTTGGAAATCGAAAAGTAATGAGAAAAATGACAAAACTTCCTCTTAATACTGAACCAGTGAACTCACACGACTGTAAAAAGGAATTCAAAAGGCGTGAATCTAGACGACGTGTCTTCTTGAAAACATATGAAACCGTCGAAATTCAAATTTATTAGGGGCACAAAACCCAACGGTCATCATTACTTTTTGCCTTTTTGAATTCTAGGCACGTGGAAGAGAAATCCAAATACAAAAAGGGGGAAAATTGTAAGGACATAAATTCATCAGTTCCACGTGTTCCCATCGTAAGAAGAAAGTATCATATTATGTTACACCGAGAAGTACAAGGATAAAATAAATAATAAAGAAAGACAGCTATAAAACATTTATCACACATCAACTGACACCGGGAACAAAAATAATGCATACAAGACACGTCGAAAGAGCACTAGAAAAAATATCATTAATAGCCAAGACAATCATCTGCGCTCTGGTTATCTCTTGCGCCCCATAATCATCTGGTTATCCCTTGCGCCCCATAATCATTTGGTTATCTCTTGCGCTCCATAGGCACCTGCGCCCTGCTACGCGCGTGCTATAAATTTTAATCATGCAAGAGTAAATATGCTCCACGTCAAGTTCCACACGTCACACATGCCAACCTCCACAAAATAAAGACAAAGGACCAACAAATACTCAATCCAAAGGGAAGCTGCGCATCAGCAAGCGGAACTAGTAAGAAGCATTACTAATGGAAGATGAGCTGCGCCCAAAGACAAAGAGAAGATCAAGCAGATTAAAGATAAGATGGAGTGAGGAAGAGGGACCCATCATATTTTACTATAAATACCAACCCAAAATAGAAAGAAGGGGATAACAAAAAATAAAGAGGGAAAACTCTGAAGGAAATTCAAGAAGGGAAAAAACTAAGACTAGGTTAAGAACTCTATTGAACTAAATTTCTTTAATTCCTTATATAACCATGTGTACAAAATATTGTTGATAAATAATAAACTGAATTTTCCTGTGGATGTAGGCTTATTAGCTGAACCACGTTATATATTGAGTTGTTTTAATTTATATTTGAGTGATGATTCCCTGTATTATAATCTTTCTGTATCAATTACACTTGGAGTATTGTCATTTATAAACAACTTAAGTATTTGGTTGCGATTGACCACCAAAAATGGTCGTCACATTTCCAATGAAAAAGTGGTATTTCTTATTTATTTAATTTCTACAATTCTTTTTATGATTATTTGCATTGAATTAAAAATTTATTAAATGATTTTGATTAAATTGTTATTTTGTCACTTGATGGTGCATGCTTGGTCTAGGGATTTTTGATGCTTCATGCTTGCGATATACATCTATTGTTTTAGAAATCTACTACAAGTAATATTTTAGAATCACTTTGAACGTAAGAATTGCATGAATATTGTTTTCAACTATTGAATTAAATCACTTTAAAATTTGGGAAAAAGTGGAATCTTACCCTCAGTATTCTCTTAATCTTGATATCAACTTTGTTTGAATTTTACTATTTTTTTAGTCTTAGAAATTAGGTTTAAAATCAATCTTCACAAGTATGAGTGTTTGAACCCCTATTTACCACTTGCCTATATACACATCACGATATAGCGCCTATAGTCTTCATGATGGATTGTGGTGCAACTCTTAAGGCTGTAAAAGACATCATCTAGGGGAACCAAGTGAGTAGGTTCTGGCGAGAATCAAGAGACGTAAGAGCACAACTTCAATAAAGTATCTCGGAGGATTTATTGTGTCTCAACTACATTTCATACTGAAGTCTTATAGTAGGCTAGTATTTTTAGCGGCTTAATATAATGTGTGTTCAAACTGGATGAGATTCTGGGGTTTTTCTGCTTATCAATTTTCCTCGTTAAATTTTTTTTTGGTGTCTTGCTTCACTTTTACTTTCTAAATTATAATGATTTTATCTTTATAATTAAAATTACAAGTAAGTTGTACGTTAATCAATCCTTGTGATTTAAGAATCTCTAATTGATATTATAGAAAGATATTACTTGTCTGCTTCAATCTTTACTTGAGGTTTACGCAAAAAAATAAGTATATAGATTCCATGACAAAAATTTGATGGTGTACTTAGTACCCTCCTCTTTTCAATAATCCCTCTAAAAACAAAGATATAATCGTTCAGAAATTAAAACCCTACACTTAAAAACTAATAACAATGAAAACAAAATAAGATCTTGCTGAAATCTTGATCGAGCAAAAGGATGGATGCTACATTTTAGTTAAAAAATGCAACAAAAATCCTTTGCTTAATAATAGTAGCAATATTTTCCTGGGATGTTGATAACGACAAAAATTAAAAGATAAAAATCCTTATTTTATGACTTTTGTACAATTAAAATCATATTTGACGTAAGATATTTTACTTGATGTCAAAATATCTTGTGTTCTATAAAAAAAAATTTACCGGAGATGAATTAATTGCACACTAAAAATAATTTTACTGTGACATCTCAAATTTTAACAATTGATTTAATTTTACCAGTTATATAACAAGAGACGAAATTTTTAACATGCAAAGTAGTCTGACCAGTTGGGATCAATTGAAAATATTAAATTATCACTTTTTAAAAGACTATGTGCATAAATTAGATTTGAAATATTACATGCCGAGAGGCAAATATATTACAGGCAATACATTTTGACTTGACTTAAAATTTAAAATTTCCCATTCAAATCAAATGCTAAAGAGAAAGAGAGTTTAGAGCAATACAGTTTTATATATTGTTTTATTTTTTACTTTTGTTTTGAGAAGATTGTAAGTTGGATCACCTAAACTTCAACCCTTTCTAAAGAAAAGTCAGTGACACCAAACCTTCTAATTTAGCAAAAGAAAGTCTCCTACCAAATCCCTTTACATAACATTTTAACCATTATTCTATAAGTGGAAACTCTTTAAGTACTTGCAATTTCTCATCATGATGATTTCATTCTTGAAAACATCTAGCAACAACATCGTCGACAGCTAGCTCTAGGACCATTTCATAACCACACTCATCCTGCTCATTGGATTATTGCTCGTAAACATGCGGACGTCATGGAGTCGCCGATGGTTTTGTTGTTATATTGGTCATTATTCCGAACCCATAATTGAAATCCAACATGCTAATCAAGTTCAGCCTATTGAGGATGTGGATGAATGCTATGAAAATGATGGTCATGAACAAGGATCAGGAGAAGTATCATTATGGCAGCGAAACATACTTATGGGTGGGAAATGTCGGTTACCTCAATTTTCAGGGGTTATTGTTTATGATTCCGAAGGAAATCTTGTTGCTCCTAAGAGAGATTCTCGTGAAGGGTTTAGGTACTTTAACTGAAGAAATGAAGATTGAATGAAAAGGTATACTGTGTAGGCAGTGTTCTCTTATAAATATGCATGGGTAATTAAGTAATGTTTGTATGTTTAATTTTGATTCTGTTTGGGTGTAATTTGGCTACTAAGTAATCAGGTGATCGAAGTTTAATCTTTATAAAAATTAGCATTAGATGCTTCTAATTCAAGAATAGCAATGCCATATAATATACTCTCTCAATTTATGATAATTTATGAAAAGTAGTTACTATTATATTTTTATTTTAGTCTATTTTATTTTATTTTCAGAAATAAAAGTAGTATGTTCCACGACAACACCCCTTTATATATTGTTGTAATTTTGTTTGGATTATCCATACCATTCCGATGTCCAATTTACATGTGACGTTGATGTGATGTTTGCACTGCGTCGTGTCAAACCAATGTCGATCGTGCTCGGATCCCATGATCCTGAACCGATCTTATCAGGGATCGCAAATCGCAAGAGTACTATTTCAAGGTGGGATGGGTCTCCCATTCGAGTACTCTTTCAAACTCAGTTCAAAGGTGGACTTGGCCCCAGACACAGTTACGTCATTAAGCTAGTGTCTGTCGTGCTCGACACAGTTACGGCATTAAGCTAGCATTTTTTTGAAGCCTGATATAGAGGTTTATGATTCTATATAAGGGCTTTTCATATGAAGACAAAATAGGGTCATTAATTAGTAAATCTAAAAAAACCATATCCATCATTTTTTTATAATGACTAAACAATCCTTGTTTGATTAGTGTTAATCATTTAATTTAATTAACTAATCTAGTATTAGTTATTAGATTAGATTAACGATTTTGATTTATAGTTAGAGATAGAAAATTAGAATTCGTGTTTTGTTTTGGGAGGGAAGAGAAGTAGAAGGAAAAAAAATGATTTTTTTGAAAACCCTAGATTTTGATTCACCCAATCAAGATGAGTGATTCCAGTGAGAAATTTAAGGTGGGTGAATCCTTATATGATAGATAAACCAAATTTTACATACCTCATGATGAAGATCGTGATTCACCCAACTAAATATTGAATTTTTTAGTTTTTCAGACTGGTTTACGATTGGGTTTTTCCCTTCGTAGCCAACTATAAGACTAATTTACGGTTAGGTGATGATGACCTCCTAACCGTAACTGGGTAAAAATTTGGAAAACCTAAATTTTAACCAGTTA
>JAJJMC010024127.1:1095072-1116305 GCA_023531435.1 Papaver californicum | reverse complement strand
ATAAACCGGTCTGAAAAGCTAAATAGGAGAAACCATACCTTCAATCATACCCATGTTTTAAAAAAGAAAATAAAACATGGGTTTGTCGAATCATACCTCATATAAACTATGCGTTTTTGTTGAGGAGTTTTAAAAGGGGAAGAAGAGCAGAAACTATTATTTGAAAAAAAAAAGCAGTTAAAATGGTTTGAATATATAGGGTTTTTTTTTTTAGGTTTAATAGATGAAAAGATAATTTAGACTTTTTATATATAAAAGGGTAAGTTAGACATTTGATATTGTTTAAGGACACCCCTAATCAATTACTTGGTCACCTTTCATCCTAAAAAAACTCCGCTATTAGAATCATAAGCCCATGTACAAAAGGATTCTTATTTCTGGCATGTCCGTGCAACCTTGATCCATCGAGAGGACTCACCTGCCCTCGTTACAGGTCGGACTTAGTTGTATCACAACTAGTTGACTACTACTCCTCAAAGGTGATGCAACAAAATCAAACATTTTTTTGATGGATTTTCATACTTAAATAATTCCTTGCCCTAAAATTGGAAATCAGGAAATCAAAATGACCTCCTTCATGGCTGTACAATGTTACGAGTGCTCAACGATGCAAGTAAAACATAAGAAGAAGAGTAGTAACAAATGGAACCGTGTTGTTTGCAACGAAAAACAATCAGTACGTAAGGTTTTTTATGAAGCATTTCTTGCTAAAGATGTTAGATTCTTAGTTCAGGATTTCAATATGTCTAGACAATTTAATGATCAAAACAATAGACAAACCCTAATTGAAGCTGCTGGTATTGGTAATACTTATGAAGAATATGATAATGAGACTTCTCAGAATGGTAGTAATAGATGCTGCTTGGCAAAGAGAAGGAATGATTGGAGCGAGTATTTGGAGCCTGAAATTGAAAGCAAATTTGGCAGTGATCAAGAAAAAGGTTAGTAGAAACTAGTTATTTTTTCATTGATTTCTTATTTTAAGGTTAATGATTAGTAATTTGATTGTAGATTTACACTAATATGGTGACAGCATTAAGTGCAAGCTCCCCATTTTTGAGTATTAGTACTTACTGATACTGCATAGTTACTTAGAAAAATTGCACTACAGAACAATGTATTTGACCTAGCAAAAAAATAAAAATAAAAAAACACTATAGAACAATGTAATCTACACTGTAACACAAGGTGTTTAGGTGAGTACTAGTTTACTTATTTCGAGTAGAATTCTTAGTAAGAATCATTCGAGTGCCTATGTTTATTTTTGTTTACTAAGAGCCTTGCAATAGCTTCTACCTGAGCTGTTATAGATGATTATCACAGCGGATGACAATGGGAAATGAAAGAAGCAAGTTAGTAGTGACCTTTAATGTAGGTGTAACGAGATTTTGTAAGGGGTGATGGATAATTGAAAACTGGCAGTCTTTCATACCTCTTGCTTTTCCAACCTTTTATGTTATTTTATCACCATCTCGTTTTTTTATGTAGTTATGGTAATTAGTTTTAGTTGTTGTTTCTATCACAGTTTGTAATGGTTTTTAATGAATAAGAGAAGAAAAATTGCCCACTTTTAGCCTTTAGGGTCAACTAATTTTGAAAGATTGACCAAGGAAAGTGCTGAGCCTCTTACTATTTGCTTGTTCAACAAAATGGGGACTGGGAGGCGGTGTTTTCATTATTTTGAATGTTTTCAGAACAAAGGCATCTGGAACTATTGGTTTTGCAATGAGTTTGATTTCTATCACTAGTCGTAAAACTCTCGCTGTATGCACTTTGTATGAGTTTTTTAGTGTGGGTGTAGCTCGAAAGACACAAAAGCTGCAAAACTAGTGTTCTGAAATAGTCAAATGAGAAACTTGCACATTAACTGTAAATTCTGAAACCAATTGCAAAATGAATGTTTGATTGATCTTCTTTTGTAGCTCTTCCTGTGTGTAGTTGGTTAATAAGGTTACTGTGGGAGTTTCCTAATTGCATGTAAATACATCCCTCAGTATAGTCAAATGAGAAACTTGCACATTAACTGTAAATTCTGAAACCAATTGCAAAATGAATGATTAATTGATCTTCTTTTGTAGCTCTTCCTGTGTGTAGTTGGTTAATAAGCTTACTGTGGGAGTTCCCTAATTGCATGTAAATACATCCCTCAGTACTTTAAGATATATATTAATATTGTTTCGGACAAACTATTTTTGTTTCAATTGTAAAGAACCAACAGAAGCAGCGCCTTAAGGAAGGTATAGATATACAGTACCTAAGTTGCACCTAAAGCTGTAGCCTATAAAAAATACAAACACTTGCTTCAAACAGTTTTCATCTCTTTGTCTGATAACTGAGTTCGATTGACTTCTTTGAAATAGTGCAACCCCAATATTGGATATACATTGATGGGTTTGTTAGCCCCTGCATCATACATTTTCGTGTTCTTAATAATGTTCCCTTTTCTTATGTAGGATGTGAGTTAGAACCTGAGTCTGTGACGGAATTGCCGAAAGAGATCTTTAAGAGACCAAAACTTAAGAACTCGCTTGGATTGAGAAGATCCGGAGCAGTCAAGTCTTCCAATCCTGTTTCATCGTCAGAAAACATAGACATTCCTACTATTGCGAAAGGTGAACCAATTAGTTTGCTCTTGTAACAGATTTTTTTTTCTTACTTAGCTGCTTTCACTGAATCTTAGTTCAGCAGTTGTGACTGATTAATCTAATTTCAATAGTATGTCCATTTAGGCTTTAGCCCAATTCTGTTATTTGGTCTATGAGATCAACTTTGTGATTCGTCAAGACATAGAACTGTTTGCTTTTTCATTGTTGACATTATTAATTCTCCCTTATTCCACATACTAAGGTCCTCAACACTTTCATTCAGTTTAGACCTTAGCCAACAACATCTTATATAGTACATTTGTCAAACATTCAGGTACATCGAAGCTATGCAGCAACAAAGTCACTTATAAGGATACCTTCGAAAAGAATGTTAGAGGCCAAAGATGACATTTCTGACAGAAACAACCAAGTTATGCAGCAACAAAGTCACTCCCAACGAAATTTCCAAAAAGGATATTAATAAGCCAGAGATGACATTTCAGGCAAAAACAACAAAAGGAGCATCAAAATGGGCTGAATACTTAACCAAAGAAGACGATGAATACTTGTTTAAAGGTAGGGATGAAAACTCAACTGAACATCCTTCCACGATTTGGAGAGAAAATCTCTTCGAGATGCAATTTAATGATCAAAAGGTGGAAGAAGATTTACACCCTATTTCCTTTGAGGATTACGTGTTTCCTTTCTGTTTTTCTAGTACTATTGAAAGACAAGAAAGAGAATGTAAAACGTAGTAGGATATTCGTCTGAAAATGTTGGTTTTATATGTTCCACCATTTTCAGTGAACTCTGTAGAGCATTTTGTCTCAGGTATTTGTGCATATATGAATCAGTTCCCAACTACCCATTCAAGATAAATTCTTGTTCACAGACTGTTATGCACTTTTTACCATTTTGTTATTTTTATTCTTTTACAATAAACACATGATACGGTGAACTAGAGGATTAACCTTTGGAGTCTTGCCCTTCAGAAATTGTATAACAACTTGTATTAGCTGAACTCAGTCCTGAAATCGAAGCATACTTAAGGTCAACAAAAATGTTACATCCACAATGCATATATTATATTTAAATCATGTTAAGCGTCAACTTACTGGTTCTATGGTGTAGTGGTTAGCACTCAGGACTTTGAATCCTGCGACCTGGGTTCGACTCCCGGTAGGACCTCTTTTTTGTTTCATTTTTTTTGAAATGAAGTACTATAAGACTTTTGGTAGTTCAGGGAAATGATTGGCCGATTCAAAGGGATCCGTCATAGAAAATGTCCACGAAAGTTAATATTCGTTTTTTGGTTCCCAAATTTCACCAAATTAAGTTTGAAATTGAGTTAATCAATCAAATTGTTCACCAATATCATTTCACCACAATCAAATGAACACATTACATGTTTAAAGTTCATCAAATCATCCATTGGAGAGTTTCGATTTTAAGAAATTGGAAGAAAAAAAAAACAGAGCAAAATCGATCAATCTTTTTTCAATTAATTTCAAATTCTTCCCAATATCAATAATTTTCATTCACCAATTCTTAGAAATTCCAATCAAATACAACGAATCGATAATAAAACAGAGTTCATACTGATTTTGGGTAGATCACGGGTGTAAGAGAGGTCAATCCGGATCTTGGTTTAGACTTAATCCAACTCATATAGTCTAACCTTTAACTGATTAGAAAAAACACCAATTTCATTTCACTCGAGTGAGTAGATTAAGCGACAACAGAATCATCAGTTCTCTAATCACTTTCTATTCCATCAGGTATCAGACTTGCAGAGAATCATCAAGTTTAATCAGTGAACCACCCACATATTGTAATTAAAATACCAGAATATTCAGCTTCTAATCGTCAAGCTTAGAAGATGAAGAAGATTGATGATGCGAACTGTTTATTGGATTAAACAGCAGGGTTGGTTTCTAGCGTGGGAAAAACAAGAAAAAGAGAGATGGAGTTAATGTCTTTGGGGTAATGGATATATTTACCAACGAGAAAAATGAAAGTAAAATGAGGAACAAATATTTTGGCAAGAAGAAGAAAAATGAGAGATTCTGACAAATAGGATTGTGTTTATGAGAACATGTTGAAGTCTTGAAGAGGATTTGAGTGAGAGACACGTGCATCAGAAATGGTTAGGGGAAGAATATGGTGGTGTGGTGTTGTCTTTGAGTATCTTAATAAAGAACAACTATTTTAAGGAGCAATGGTGAATGGTGATAGGTTGTGAGATGAGGGGTTAAAACTTAGAAAGATTCTGCATAAGGTTCATACCCCCTGGTGTTGGTGCCAATAAGTACAATACATTTCAAACGACTCACATTCATTGGTTTTATCCATTTAGCTTTAGATAACCGGTTGGATAAGTAAATTTTTAAGTTCAGTTAGGATTAAAAATGAGACGTTTGGGATAAGGTCATATGAATGACTGAGCTAAACAGCTAGTGCCACAACCATGTAGCATCATCAGTGAGGAGAGTTTACAGTTACTAATGCCTATCTCTGAATGGACCAACTCTTCCGTTTTCTAGGTTTTGAGATTTTAAATCGAAAGATTATTTCTAATCAAACCAAATTTCTATTTTAAACGTTTAGATCGTAAGAACACACATTTTACCTTTTTTTTTTTTTGAGAATGATTCTAAATTTAGGTTTAAACATGTTATGTATTGTTCACGCGTGTTTTTTCGCTGGCCTCTCATCATGGCAGTGCCTAGATTATAAATCCTCTTGTAATAAGTAGGATCTAAGAGCAACTGCAGTCATCGATCAAAACCTCGATCAAAGATTAAATTTGATTTTTGATCGTTCAATTTCTCCCATAGCCGTGCGATCAGATTTAGTATTTAATCGACGAAAACCACGAGTAAAACTTATAGTCGAGCGAAGCACTACCGTCTCGCTTGTGAATAAACGACGGCCCAAGATTTCGCTTAAAAACACGGGCGTTGTGCTGGGGTATCGTCTCGACTGAGCGAAGAGTTAGGGTACCGTCTCGACATGGGCGAAAAGCTGGGGTACTGTCTCGACTTGGGCGAAGTGCTGGGGTACCGTATCGACTTTGGCGAAGTGCTGGGTACCGTCACACTAGGGTACCGTCTCGAATTGGGCGGAAAGCTAGGGTACCGTCTCGACTTGAGCGAAAAGCTAGGATACCGTCTCGACTTGGGCGAAGATTTGGAATTTCGCTCCACATCAGGCGGTACACTATCACACCGTCTGGAGCAAGCGAGATAGCAGGAGTTCGTCCGTCTTCTCAAGCGTTGCGCTGGCACTTCGCCAAATATAAACGCGACCCCAGTCTTTCGCTTGACTACTCATGGCTGTTCTTGCAGCGTATCAAATATCAAATTTTTTGATCTTTAATCTTTGATTTGATCGCGCCGCTGGAGTTGCGTTAATAGATTAGTCATCTTTGCAATCACGAAATTGTAGATTTTTTTTTCATGATGTTTTATTTTTATTTTTTTTCTCCTCTTTGTAAGTAAATGTCGACTTTCTTTTGTTGTGTATTAGAAAGTCATTTTTTCATCGTGTTGAGTTTCTGTAGAGATATATGTTCCCATCACGATGATAGGTAGATTAAATATTGATACATATGTATTGCCATACAGAGTTCACCAATGTAGGCACTAGCTGTAAAGGAATTCCTTACTTTGAGGGTCATTAGCGAGATTATGCAATTTGTGTCATTTGTTATAACAAGGGCCATATTGTTGGTCTTTATTCATGTCGTTTTTATTATCGTCGTCCCCATCACCACACGCGGTCATCTTACTCAGTGTTGAATATTGTAACTAGCATGCTCTCTCTCTCTTACTCAAAACATTGTGTTCGACTTAAAGTGATATTTCGACGGTCCGGAGCTGAAAAATCACTTTTTAAAGATGCTTTAGTACGACTAAGTGATGGCAGGTCTATTATTCAAGATTTGCAGTTGTTTAACACTAGAGATTACACAATGTTGACAGTTGAAGAGAAAAACAACTTTAAATATGCCCATCGTCTATTTCCCACGAAATCTGGTGCTGCTATAACTATGAAGCCTTAAAGAGCTTGGGATCCCCGTTCCACGAATCGCATCGAAGATAATTGCGAAATAGCAAAGAGTGCAAATTCTGATGAAACTAAAGGGTTGCAGGTGCAAGGGTGATGTTGCGTAAAAATCTATCTACACAATATTGTTTGGTTAATGGTTCAACAGGGATCATGATGGATATTGTATATTCTACTGGGGATAAATCACCTATTAATATGCATGTTGTTGTTATGGTGGACTTCAATAAGTATATCGGTCCAAAATTATATCCAGGATCAAATGTGCTTCCAATCACACCGCAGACAACGAGTTGGATATCTGTTTCAGGTGCAACATGCCAACAGACTCAATTCTCACTCATTTTGTGTTGGGGAATCACGGTTCACAAAAGTCAGGGATTGACACTTGACCAAGCCTTGGTGGATATAAGACCGAGAGAGAGTTTCAGTTTGACATTTGTCGCATTATCGCGGACAAAAAAACTAAAAGATCTTGCATTTTGTCATATGTTCACTTTCGAGAGAATAGCAAAAATAAGTGAATGTCTTGGGCTTCCAAAGAGACACCAAGAAGAGGAACGGTTACGACAATTATCAAATAAAACACTATAATATATCATGTTGAGAATCTTAATATACTATATTAATTGAATTTGATTTATTATAACTTGTTGCCATACCGTTTTTTCTTAAGGTATTAACAAAGCTAGACGGTGGATCGAGGAAGCAAAAGTGGACATGGAACAAACAAAACACAAATTAAAAAAAAAACTAGTGAAAGAGGAAATGGAAAAAAGAAAAAAGGAAATTTCGCCGAGGAAAATAGATCAATTGGAATTACGTTTTTATGTTTGGTCATGTCTTTTTTTTGGTCGGCCCTGACACCGTGGCAACCGTCCTCCAGTTTTAAACTATCCATCGAGACATTCACCTTCTACTGTCTACAAAAACTGAAAGAGAGAAGAGAAGACTAACTCAAACTCTAGAGGAGTTGTTGAAGATCTTCTTTCTTCCCAAAATGGCAACCACAACAAGTCTATCTCAGATATCATGTTTTTCTTCAATCAATCGAAAACTCAATCTACATCAACGTAATCGATTCATGATCACCTTACCTGTTCGTCCATCTAAAGTAAGTTAGTTCAAATTGACAGGGGAGATATTTTTATTTTGTCAAGAAAGGAGATTTTTTTTTTAATATTAGGGTTTTAAGATTGATGTGAAAACCTACCCAATCCCTGATTGTATGACCTTATCTATCATTTTCTCTAATTCAGGATTATTCGTATCAGCTGAATTTCGTATGTTTGACCAATTCTGGTTACTTTTAATACTGAATTATTCTGGTATCATTTGGGATTATTGTGCAAACCCATTGGTGACTTAGCAGATCACTAACTTGATTAATACATTTTTGCTCTTGTAATTATAAATGGGGCCTTAGGAATTAGGATTTGTTTCCCAAGTACACTAATAAGGTAAAGGAAAATACATTATTGCTTTGGAATTACAGTTTGTGAGTTTTGATGGTTATCAGTTATGGTTGTGTTCATTTTTAGTTTGATGATTTAATGCTTGTCAGCAATTATTTAGAGCATTTAAAATTTGATTTTCAACGGGGTTGTGTCAGTTGTTGTAGGATGTGAGTAGGAATTGGGAGTCTATTAACAAGAGATAGTTGTGTGGTTGTTTTGTGTAAGGGTTGATCTGTAGTTACAACTATGAATCACAATTTTTGTTCTTTCTTTTCTTAATAAGACTGCCCTTGTTCCATCAAAAAATGATAAGTCTTTCTTTCTTTTTTTTTTCAACTAAATGTTGTACTCGTCAGCGTTTTGGTTTATAAAGAAGATCTTTTTGTTTTTTGTTTTTTCAGTCTTCAGTTGTTATGCAACTTGAACGAGGAAGTGCAGAATCTTCTAGTTTGGACATGAAAACCACAATGACTTCTCCAGCTGGTGATTCAAAGTTGCACACAGAGGGGTCAGTTAGATCACATCCTAGTAATGAAGAGCCTGTAAATGGAAAGTTAGAAAAGGATGTGGAGTTACAAGAGCAAGATATCAAGGAGCCCATTAAGGCAGCAAAGATTCATGATTTCTGCTTTGGAATTCCTTTTGGTAAGTGTATTTCTGCCGAATTTCAAAATTTTAATTTATGGTAGTATAAGCATGTGATTTTCTTAAACACGATATATTGTAATAGGCGTATCATATATGCCCTGAATGATTCTCCAATATATATGGAGATCATTGTTATTCATGTCTAAACATCTTTAAATTTAATGAAAGTGAAACTCGACTATATTGTCGGATATGTTTCTGCTCATTTTGGTCGACAAATTCTCATGCTTATCATCATTTTGCATTTGAGATGGTCATTATTAAGCTCTAATGGGGCATACTATCTAATAACAGACTGTAGCAGCTCTCACAGTCTAGTCAGTTTTAAGTTGCACCTGTGCACTCATTATGCTCCTACGCCTAGATTCTCAATAGCTTTTTCTAAACCATACAGCTGTAATTTTCCTATGATCAGATGTTAAATCCTGTTACATGAAGATGATAATTCAGCCTTCTATTTTGATAAATAGCATATTTCTGACTAGACGACTGTTATACTGCTGTATACTATACATAGTAGAATTTTGATGATGATCTTCAGTTCTCTATTTTAATGATGAGCTGCGTCTGGTTGCAGGTGGCCTTGTTTTAAGTGGAGGATTTGTTGGGTTTCTCTTTTCAAGAAATCCCTTGACTCTAGCCACGGGGATTCTTTACGGAGGTGCTTTGCTAGCACTGAGCACCTTTAGCTTAAAGGTCTGGAGACAAGGGAAATCTTGCTTACCATTAATATTGGGTCAAGCAGGTATTTTGTTTTTACACTTATTTCATAGACGTAAATATGTTCATGATGCTGGCAATACATCAGATTTGGTAACCTGGAAAGTGAATACTTTGTTTACATTATTTTGAATGAGCCACAAGGTGAAACTATAGTAGAAAATAGTAGAACAAAAGCACGATGTTACTTGTCTTCGCTTTTTTGACCTTCCAGTACTATTTAGGATACCTTTCGGCCATTTTTATTTTTTTTTGTATTTTTGGAGGTGGATAGTATTGAACCAAAATCGTTAATTCGGTATAACACTTATTGGGTTTCCTTTCCCTTGGGCTAAACATATCAACTTGGCTTTCTTGATCTTGAAGCACTTTCCGCGGCACTTCTCTGGAAGCATTTTCATAACTATTCTTTGGTACGTTATATTTCCATACTTGCTTTTGAATCCTTATAAAACTAAAGCTTTGCGTTAATAATAATTGCTATTTTGTTTACAGACAAAGAAAATTTTCCCAGCAGGGTTCTACGCCATCATGAGGTACAACTAGATTTGGTTTCATTATTTTGTCTTCTCAGGAATTTCGCTCTGGACTTGTGTTCACTTAAATCTTGTTTTGTCTACCCAAATGGCAGCGCGGCGATGCTATGTTTCTATTCCTATGTGATGATCTCCGGAGGAAACCCACCACCAAAGAAGAAGGTTATTGTAGTGTCTCCCTCATCTTGATTCAGACCGTGTGAGAGTATAATAATTTAAGTTTGTTCCTTTGTCATCTTGTCTTATAAGTTGAAATGACTATGGGCCTGCTTGAGTGTTTGTTGATTATATATTAACCGTAGAATTAGTCATGGGATTAGCATAATAGCAGGATTTTGATTTATACGGGAAATTGTCCAAGCAAATGAAAGAACGATGTATTGTATCATATGATAGCCTAAGCTACAGAATCTGGGACGTTGAAGCTCTTTTGCTGAATTTTCTTTTTTTGTGAATAAAATATTTGTTTCAAGTTAAACTTGGTTTGCTCCATATTCTTAAAAGCATGACTAGTTGGATACTAGGATATGAATGACGGCGTTTTGATTGCGAGATAACAAGGTTATTATTTGTTATAGTGGTTTGTGGTGGCTGTTTTTCTTTCCAATGAGCAACTCTGATTCTTCTTTTCATTAGTTTGGTACTATATTTTCTCCATTTGTTGGAGGGGACTCTGATTCTTGGTACTTGTTTAGGATGGTGGCTACATATCTGATTAAGCTTGTCCATGGCAGGCAACTAGGCATCACTCTTCTAAGGAAGATCTTTTAGTAGTAGTATATTGTGTCAAAATATCATAGGATTCGTGATGATATTTTTTTTAATGAGCAAAGTTTAATTCCCAACTCATTTCATCTTCTTCATTCGAGTCAGATTTGGGGGTATGTTTTGCCTAATAACGTGATAAAAGTCATAATGAACATAAATGGAGATAGGCAATCTGCACCTTCCCCTACAGTCACTGCAGCAAGAGAGTTTAGCCATTCAAGTTGTTTTGTGGAGTTTAGCCATTCGAGTTGTTTTGCTGACGACTTCGCATCCAGTTTGAGCATCAGCTTTGTCCAAGTCATTCGAGGCAGACAACTTCTGGGTGAAAGTCTGCCAGAGTTTTCTCCTCCTAATGCATCTGCCATAGCTATTCGATCAAGTTGTTTTAACAAATTATAGCTTATTTATAATTGAAAGGGCAATTGAAACTACTAGGGAATGATAAAAGGAGTAACACTTGATTCTAAAATTAGCTAGTTTAGTCTCTGATTACCCTCCTGCACACCCACTGTTTTATTGGAAAACAAGATTTGATAGGCTGATCTGTCTAGGGTCAAAGATTGATTATGATTCAAAGTGTTTTATATAATCTACCAATTTATTACTTGTCTATGTTTCAGATACCTATTTCTGTGGTGAAGGATATGGAGAGAATTATGAGACATTTTCTCAGGGGTTTTTCCAGTTCTACAAAGAAGAAAAATTGGGTAGCTTGGTCTAAAGTTATTCTACCTAAAGCTAGAGGTGGTATTGGAATTAAAAAGCTTCGTCTAATCAATAATGCTTTCCATGCTAAATGGATTTGGAGGTATGGTGCTGAGAAACAGGCTCTTTGGAGAAGAATTATTCTTCGGAAATTTGGTGATGTTGTTGATGCTTATTTCCCTGATTATACTAACAGTTCTACCTGTCATAGTTTATGGGATGGCATTTGGAAATATAGAGACTATGTCAGAACAAATGAGGATCCAGCTGAGATGTTATCCGATAGTGAGGATGAGAGACAATACCTAGAGGAGATGGCCTACAATTCTTTGGAAATTGAAACAATTATGGAATTCTAAAGCACCTTTGAAGGTATCTTTCCTAGTTTGGACTTTGTGCTACAATGTTGCTCCTACTTTGAACTACTTACACAATGCATGTATATTATTCAAGATCAAAATTGTTTATCGTGTGGGGATGCAACTGAAACAAACGAACATCTTTTTCTTCATTGCTCTATTGCTAATGTGATTTGGTCTTATTTCCTAAACAGTTTTGGTTTGAAATGGGTGTTCTCTAGCAATGTTAAGAATACTTTATGCGAATGGGGAAAGAAGAGAAGTAAAGATAGAATTAAAAAGATTTGGAGCATTTTGTCTTTTACAATTTGGTGGTGTTTATAGAAGGAGAGAAATGATAGATTGTACAATAATGTAGCTGAAAACAACTTACAACTCATTGATGTTGTCAATCGTTTGATGTTCAATTGGGCTAGAAGGTCGGATATTTTCCAGAGTGTTGATTTATCTACTCTGATTTGTGATTGGGATGCTTTTGTGTCCAATCCTTTGTAACTTTTTTCTCTTGTCACTGTTTTGGTGACTATGAGTTTTTTTATTGATTTTTCCATTTCCAGTTAAAAAAAAGATTTGATAGGCTGACTTAGTTTCCTCAAATGACCATCTGGCAAATCGTTATCAGAGGCCAAGACAAAAACTATCGTCAAAATCAGAGGTGGGTCTGATGTGACAACACTACAAAATCTATAATCATACATCATCCAAAGTTGGATCAATATGAAGTGGATAAATTGCATCAACTGTTTAACATCCCACTCATTTCTACCCTCAATAGACCTAGGAATCCATTTAAAGCATGGAAGATCTTATAGCCATATTTTCACGCTTTTGCTTCAATGTTTGGCTCGAAAAGCGAAAGGATAGATGACCAACTGCCTAACACCAGCAGGAAGGTTAGTACTCATAAACACTTCTCTCACACCTACCTTTAACCACCTTATGCAAACTCAGCTTCTTCCTATCTATATACATTAAAAAATCAACCGCATTATCAGGATTTTTTTTTAGAGAAACGACTTTTCTATTAGAAAACTTCACCTACTAGGATGAGATAAATTAACAAAACTCAAAACCCAAAGAAGATTAGGCATTCGAAGAAATAATGACCACAATATAGCTTTGCTAATGAAAAGAGCATGAAACATTCACGAGCAACCTGATTTTATATGGGCTAGCCTATGCAAAGAAAAATACCTTAAACAACAACCTATATTTACGGGCACGTATTTCAATCCCTCTTCTTCCAGTCCACAATGGAAACAGGTGGCTTCCGTCATACCAACCTTTCAACAACTTATTTTCCACGTATCGCAAACAACTTGACAACCCCGATCCAAGCAAACTGGATCCCACATTCAACAAATCTTGATCCGATACATTGCCTTCCTATCTAGACAGTGGCCGATATCATTGATCCTTTATCCCATAGATGGATACATGATAAGCTATCTCATCTCCCCCCACTGGCGGTCTAGAAAATCATGAATATTCACATTCCTATTAACAACCCTCCAGACAGAATTATATGGCCTTTCACGAAGTCCGGAAAATATACCACGACATTAGATTACAAATGCTTAAACCGAACCTCTGCTCAATTACAGCCAAACCCTCTACCACCTATCAATTTTCTATGGGCCCTTCCGTGCCCCCTAAAAATACAATTTTTCTTATGGAAAACAATCAACGAAGGTCTACCGACCTTCAATATCTTAAACCATATCCATCTCACCAATACCAACCTTTGCCCACATTACAATAGAAACTTCGGACCATATCCTTTTGCATTGCCAGATGGCTGTAAGAACATGGAATACCTTTTTCACTCAACTCTCAAATCAATCAAATACCAATCATCTTTCTACTACTACCTTTAACCCACAATTAACTATCCCCCAAATATTACAATCCAAAGTCCATACATCGGTCACCACCTCGTCTGTTTTATTTTTTGGTCCCGGAATCTACCATCAAAAGCAACAAAACCCAGGAAACATTCTACAAATAGCTCTCAAATCCTAACAAGAATACATATGGGCAAAAGGGATCATGCCCCCAATTTTACCGGATATGTAAACCCATCCACCACACTCGGTCCACAAAAATTATTTCAGTAGGCTGGATTCCCCCTAAACTAAGATGAATTAAAATTAATACATATGGAGCAACTAGAGAGCACCTTGGACCTGCCGGTGCAGGCTTTATATGCAGGGACTCGATGACTACAACTTTGATGGCGTCAGCACTACCTCTGGGCATCACCACTGAACTGATAATAGAAATATGGGTCATGCTTATGGCTTCACGAACAACGACGAACAAACATTGGGAAAAAGTACTTTTTGAGAAGGACTCTGAAAACCTGCTTCGATTCATCAACTGTGATGCTAAACCACCATGGTATATAGCTGGTATGATCATAGAAATCGAGCATAGCTAGCACGCTGTAAATTCCACAAAACATTATCCAACACAATTACAAAGAAGGAACCAAACGGCGGATGGACTAGCAAATTATGCAGCGGATGGAAGTCAATCTAGAACTCTTACAACCACAATATGGGACCTTACGATCTTTCTTACATCAAATTGTACTAAGTGACTCAATGAGTAACACATACCCTTCTGTAACTGCTTTATAATCTAATAAATATTCTTCATGCTTCAAAAAAAAAGGTGTTAATTTAGTAAGAAAGTATAGATTTTACAGAGCATAAGTATCTCAACTGTGACTGACACGTGTGCTTAACTGAATTTAACTAGTTCTAGGGATTATACACGAGAGATTATCAGATCTTTACCGTTGATATATTGAAGTGGTTTTCATTAAAATAGGTCCCTCCTTGACGTAAAAACCTATCTCCATTTGTTTGTATTCTTCTTGGAAAAAAAGGTGATATATGCTAATCGGACCTAAAAGTGGGGTCATATGTGCATAATCCCTTTTTTATCTCACTTATTATATTTGTACCTAGGGTTATGTGCACTACCAATTAACTTAGAGAGATGATTTATGATCTAGAGAATTCTTTATTATTATAATAATGAATATAATGTTTAAAGGAGAAAAAGTATAAAGGGGACAAATTATTTTGAGTAGTGTGCAAGGAGGAGATAACCATTAAAATAGACAAAGAAAATCAGTATCTTTTTTCAATTGTGTTTTTTCTTTGAGTACAAGAGAGGAAGAGATTATAATAGTACATATGTTGATTGACACTAGAGGAAATACTACATATGTCCATCATGAATAGAGGATATCATGCATTTTGACACATGGGGGTGGTCAAACATACCACTAATAACATTCCTACAACACTCCTCCTTGGATGACCACCATTAAAAACTAACTGCTTTGTTAAAACATTGCCAGAAAATTCCGATGAGGAAAAAACTGGTCGAAGTAAAATGACGATGATTTTTGAGCTTCTAAAATGACGTCGTTTATCAAGACTTTTCTCCTTTGTGTAACCGTGTCATAAAAAACACTTGGCATAAAATTTGAACACTTGGAAAGAGAAGAATAACCTCAATCCGAAAAGTTGTATTTCTAGTGTTGTTGTTGTCTCATCAAAAACCTTATCGAGTAATCAAAAACCACGTTGTAAAAGTAACCTCGGTGAAGGAAAAGAGTTCAACGCACCTTGGTGTCAATCATGGCATCATTAAATGCTCCATCTGACATCGATATCTTTTCATGATTTACATTTCTGTTCTTATTTTTGTCTCATTGAAAACCTTGTCGAGTAATAAAACTATATGGAAAAAAGTAATCTCGATGAAGGGACAAAAAGTTCAACATACTATTAGATGCTCCCTATGATGTAGGACAATTTCTTTAGTCCAAAGCAGTTCATGGGAGTTTATCGCGTTATTAGGAATTCCTCCCTGATGTCAAACAATCTCTTTAGTCATATCCAGTCATAGGAGTCAAAGAAATTCTTTAGTCTTATGCATGCAATCACGAACTTCAGACAATTCCTTTAGTCTTATACCTTTCACATGTAATCACGGAAGTTTGGACAATCTCATTAGTCCTATACTTCTCACATGGTTTTCAAATATGGACTTAGGTAATGGCTTAATAAATAAGTATGCCACATTTTCATCGGACTTTACTTTACTGACTTGAATGTTTAGAAGAAATTGTTATTGTTGATTGTAAAAGAACTTCGGTGATATATGTTTCATATTATCACCCTTGATATACCCTTGCTTCATCTATTCGATGCAATCTACGTTATCTTCGTAAATGCAAGTCGGCTCTTTAGTGGTAGAATTTTCAAGCCATATGTTCCTCAAATATGTGTAATGATAGACCATAACCATATACACTCACGAACGACCTCATGGAAGGCAATGATCTCAGAGTGGTTCGTGGAGGTATCCACAAGGGTTTTCTTGGTCGATCCCAAGGATATTGCAGTATTCCCTACGGTGAACACATATCCATCTTGAGATCGACCTTTGTGTGGGTATGAGAGGTACCAGCTATCATCAAAACCAACCAAGACATTATTAGGGGTTTTAGTATAAGAGGTTGCAATTACATTAGCAGTTCTCCTTACGTCTTCACAGGGATAAAACAAACCCAAGTCAATGGTTCTTTTTAGATATCTAAAAATATTCTTTATATTATTCCAATAACGTTACGTTGGCACTGAGCTAAATCTAGCTAACAAGTTCACTGAGAACGAGATATAGTCGAGTAACCTGAAACTGTTCGACGCCAATACATTAGATTCGGTAACGTGGAAAGTGCATATATTTTGTTTACAAAAACTTTTATGATCCCCACAAGGTGAAACTACAATAGGAAATAGTAGAAAAAAAGGACGATGCAACTTGTCTTCACTTTATGGACCTTCCGGTACTATGTAGGACGCTTTTTATTTTTGATCTTTGGAGTGTGGTTTGTGTTGAACCAAAATCGTTAGTTGTGGTATCATACTTATCTGGTTTTTTCCCCTGGGCTAAACATATTGACTCTACTTTCTTGATCTTGCAGCACTTCTCTGGAAGCATTTTCATAACTATTCTTTGGTACGTTAGCTATATATATTCAAAACTAGTTTTTGAATCCTTATTAAACCATTGCTTTGCTAATAATATTGTCATTTGTGTTTACAGACAGAAAATTTTTCCAACAGGGTTCTACGCCATCATGAGGTACAACTGGATTTGGTTCCATTATTTTGTCTTCTCAGGACTTCAGCATCTGGACTTATGTTCACTTATATCTTGTTTTGTCTTCCCAAATGTCAACGCGGCGATGCTATGTTTCTATTCCTACGTGATGATCTCAGGAGGAAACCCACCACCAAAGAAGAAGTTAAGTGCAGCATCTCCTGCATCTTGATTCAGACCGTGTGACAAGATAATACTTTTTTCATCTTGTCGTATAAGTTGAAATGACTATTGGCCTGCTTGAGTGTTTGTTGATTACATATTAACTGTAGAATTAGTCAGGGCATTAGTATATACATCAGGGTTTTGGTTATACTGGAAATTGTTCAAGAGAAAGAAAGAAAGAACTATGTATTGTATTATATGAACTATGACAGCCTAAACGCTACAGAATCTGTGACGTTGAAGCTCTTTTACTGCATTTTTTTTTTGTGAATAAAATATTTGTTTGAAGTTAAACAGGGTTTGCTCAATACACTAAAAACGCATTTATAAGGATTCTGGGATATGAATGACCCTGTTTTGTTTGCAGTATCTTTTAACGAGACAAAAAGGCTATTATGAGTTAGCTTTTTTTTTCTTTCCGATGGACAACTCAGATTGTTCATGTTCATTAGTTTGGTACTATAATTTTCTCTATTTATCGGTGGGGACTCTGATTCTTAATGTTTTTTTGGGCCTGTGACCTTGCGAGTGCAGCATTAAGATGGCTTCGCTGATGGCTGACTACTTCGAGTCTGATCCGAAGTGAAAATGCTAGATGTCTCCTAAACTTTTCCCTCAATAGCAGTTTCTAAAAGGGGTTCACCATTCCTAGTTATCTCAAGTCATTCTAGAGGCAGACCTCAACTTCTTGGATGAACTCTGGCTAGCTTGCTCCTCTTGTTGCTCGTGCATCTGATTTCAATCACAATGACCATTTCAGTTGCGATCGTTTTTTTCACAACATTTTTGGTGGGATTTTATTTTCTGATCGCCTTTGAAAATGACTTAAATACCCTTCCATTTTGTTTGTTTCCTGTAGTAGACGTCTGGAATCTTAACCACCGTTCCAGTAATTCCTTTCTAGTTTTTGTTACTGCAAAATTAACTGCAGTTGTGGTTCAGAAATCATCTAATGGTTTAAGAAGATAATCGATTGAATTACAGTATACCAGTATGACTTTATGATTACATGACTCAGATTGTTTAGGTAAACACAAAATCGTAGGATATTAAGAAAACTAGGAATTCAGGGGGTAGTCGGTACTTGACGTTTAACATTATGGGATCAATAAGCTATGATGAGCTCTAAAATCTCATCTCAGTTTTATTACAACTGCAGTTAATTTTACAGTTACACTCGCCAATCATTCTACTCGACCTGTTATTTGATGGGTCAGGTAGGATTCTACCTACAGCAAAGGTGGGTAAAATGACAGTAAATTTTTTATTACCCGTCATTTTACGTGTAGGGTGACAAAATATGACATATCTCACCGACCCTACCCAATGTGCCGCCTTAGTTTGTGCTAAGAGATCCCGATGACCTCATAACGCGATTTGTCTCGGTTTTGGTTTGAGAGCTGATTTTGGGGTTCCACTTCATATTCTGCCCCCAATTTCGTTCTTCACAAATCAGTTCCCCTGATTTGGATTCTCAAGTTCAGGGTTTTAAAGATCAAACTCCCCGTCAATAGTTTAAATAGGTAACTCCAATCAATCATCTGGTACCTTACAATGTGCTGTATCAGAGTCTATTATTTCAGAAGACAAGTTCCGGCTATTTTTGTGCAGTCTTAATAATCTACAGCATTTTTTTTTGTCAATTGAACAATTTATTTTTCATAGATTTCTTTTTGGGTTGTCTTCTGATGGATTACTTTATCTCGATGAGTAAATGACATCTTTGCTTTTTTTTTTGGTTGCTCTGGAGTCTAGACTACTGAATATGTAGGACTATGTACCTTTGACCTTCCCCAATTGTTGCGAATTTACTATGAATTCTCAACTTTAGTTTCAAATACTTCAGTAGTACAGTCTAAAAGTGTTTGTATTAATACCTAATAGACAAATGAGTTAAATGAGCCACTTGAGTTGAGAACCTTCAAAGGGATGTGAATAATATTTACATTGCCACCCACAAACCGGTTAAGATACCATTTTACATTACCCAATGTGGATGCTCTTAGTTTGAGTTCATGTATTTTGATAATGAATAGTTTCATGGCATTAATTTGTCTATTTTCTCCCGAAATATTCTGCGCGATGTAGTGCATTGCATGGGCCTACAGCTAGTGTTCTTTTGATTCACCAGCACAAATGTTTTATGTTTTCTTACAATTGTAAGGCGTGTTTGTTTTCAACAGAAATGGCATTGAGAACATGCTATAAAAACTTTGGAAGTAAGCTCTCGTGCTTGCTAACACGAACTTCGCTTCTCCATTCTCATGCTACTAGCTTCGGTGAGTCTTACATTTCTCTTTTAAATTCCAAGATAAGTACCTTATTTTGTTCGGCTAAAATTTTGAACTTCTGTGTGTGCTTCTGCTGAAGGTACCGCAAGTGATCTATTGTTGAATGTCCAGTTTCAGTTAGAATTTTTATATTAATGGATCACTGTCTACATAGCTTATTATCTAGTGAACAAGATTCTGAAGACCAAAGGAGAGCCCATTGCTCAAAAACATGAGGCGTGATTTGCTTTCCAATAAATGTTTCACTTTAGACACTTAAGTTCCCTGCATTTAGTCTTTATACAACTCATAGATATTTCAACTACTGTCATAGCTTTTGTTAAAAATACTTGGACCGGAAACTAGGTAATGCTAGTATTAGATAATCTTATGCTTCACCTTTAAATCCACAGTGATTTAAGTTCACTTGTTCAGCTATGTCGAGATTATTACGATCGTGAGCAATCTGCAAGTAAACCAAACAGACCGTTGGGCCTAGATCTAGTCTATTTGTAGTTTGTCATGGACATGCTAGATAAGATGTCTGAAAGATTATGCTGATGTTGTAACATTTAGTTAAGCTTTAGATTTGGTTGGTACCTAAGATTACATCTTGCAGGATTTAAGCAAGTACCTGAAGAAGAAAAAAGCAAATTGGTTGGTAATGTATTCAGTAGTGTTGCTTCAAGCTACGATCTCATGAATGATTTGATGAGTGCTGGATTACATAGATTGTGGAAAGACAGGTTAGTTTTTTTTGTTTTTCAATAGAGTTGTACACTAACTAAACAGTTTTGGTATCAATCTTACCAACAGTCCCCATTCGTCTCTTGATTTTTCTTTCTTAAATCTCCTTTCTCAGGTTGGTATCCAAGCTTCATCCATTTCCTGGAATGAAGCATCTTGATGTCGCTGGTGGGACAGGTTGGCTTACTTTGAGCACCATTATAACAATTTTTGCTTTAAGCTAGGGTATTAAAATACTAGATAAATTGGTGGATAAGGTGGAGAGTTTTGTTCTTGCCTACCTCCTGCGCCATAAAATAGTAAAAGAAAATCATTTGCTATAGATGAATAGAATGAGAATTAGTTGATTGTGAAGCTTTACCTCAAAATGTTACGTTTCGAAAAAAAGAAAAAAATGGCGTTAATAGAAATATACAATCTTTATTCAAATTATTTTTATACTTAATGTAGTCATTTATTTGTTTTGTCATTTGTGTGATCTTACATTCTCTATATTTTTGTAATGTTTCAGGGGATGTTGCTTTCAGGATTTTTGACTCCATTAATAGTGTAAGTCGTAGAACCACGCAAGGTTCCCTCGAGGGTGACCTAGATGTCGAAACTCAGATTAATGTATGTGACATCAACCCTAATATGTTAAGTGTTGGTAAAAAGCGTGCTGCCGAGAGAGGTGAAGAACATGAACGACTTTGTCATTTTTGCAGTTGTCCTAATTTATCATCATTTAGCAGTATGCTCTTTACTTGCTTACAATTGCAGTTATCTGGTAATTCCTGTAGGCCTTGGAGACAATCGTTCCCTTCTGTGGGTAGAGGGTGATGCAGAAGCCTTGAAATTTGAAGATGGTACGATGGATGGTTATACAATTGCCTTTGGAATTAGAAATGTTACACACATAGAGAAAGCCCTTTCTGAAGCTTACAGGTGGGCGTGAGACCTAATTCATATGCAACCTGATCTGAGTTATTGTTATGTATAATCTTATGTCTTCTTCTTGTGTTCCGTTACCTGTTTGGGG
>JAJJMC010024127.1:1040485-1094972 GCA_023531435.1 Papaver californicum | reverse complement strand
GGGGGGGGGGGGGGGGGCATCATAGTTGTTATGGCATGCAGACGGTGTTGCAGTTAATCCTCCACTTTCACAGCTTAAGGAGGGGACAAAAACTCCCTCTTTGAGAAGAATACCAGGTTTCATCCATTAATCAGTAGCCTTGGTGGTTAAAATGCCACAGTTGCTTGGGAATTGGTCTAGGGTTTTGATAAATCAAATATCACGGTTGAACATTTAAACTTCCCTTTTGGTTAAAAGTTAAAACCCATTTTTCATTTTTTTAAGAACATTGGTCATCTTCTTGATCCTTAAGTGTTGTACTAATACTGGTGGATTTTGCTTTATTGTTTCAGGGTACTGAAACCAGGAGGTAGATTTCTATGTCTTGAGTTGAGTCACGTGGACGTCCCCATCTTTAAAAACTTGTAAGTGTTCCAACCTATCTGTAAATTAAGCATAGTATAAAATAAGCGAACGAGAGGTATTATCACCTTCTTGATAGTGTAGTCAAGCGAGAGAAAGTGTTCCATGAATATGCTAGGTAAAACCTCTGACGTGTTGCATGTTAGCTGAAACAAGCGGAAAAGCTACTTATATTAAGTTCACTTGAATGTATCATAATGACTTTAGGGCCGTTTATGTTTCTTCAATTTTATACTGGATTGTTCTCTTTATTTCTTTTCTTTTTGGGAGGAACGACGAGTTCTTCAGTGAACAAAAGAAAACGCAGATAGAGTGCTTACAAGCAAAGAATGAAGGGAAGCCAGCATATATATATTAGTGCAACACACACAGAGACAAAAGGGAGCAAAAGTAAACCCCACAGAATGACCCACTCACATCCAAATCCTTTCCATTTAAATGCACCAAGTCTGTAGAATGCACTTGAAAGATATCCATATTTGGCTGCCAGTTACCAGTATGAGATGGTCGATTTGATTGGCGAAGCAATATAATTTGTGTGTTTTCTCCTGTTTTGAAAAGATCCTATCGTTTCTTTTGGACCATATGCATCAACTAATGGCGAAAGGAAGGCAGCTTCAAATCTGATTTCTTTGCAACAACCTCTTCTTCTTTCCCCTTTCTTGTATTGTACCCTGAACCGAGCTATTCAGCACCCAAAAAGAGCCACAAACTCTTGATAAAGTACTCCCACCATTCACAAGATGATTCACAGATTCACTATCATTGCTACACAAGGCACACCTGTTAATAAGAATCTGACCCTTCCGCGGAAGATTATCCGTCATTGCTAAGCCATTAGTTGCCTTTAGTTTTTCATTTGTCCTTACTATTTTTGCCAATGCAGGTACGACTATTACTCATTTTCAGTCATTCCGGCTGTAGGAGAGTTAGTTGCAGGTGACCGGGAATCTTACCAGTACTTAATTGAGAGCATCCGCAAGTTTCCTCGCCAGGTGAATACACAATTTATATTCAATATAAGCAGTCATAAACATCTACTTAAATTTTTGAATGTCTTCCCAGTGATATGGGGATATTAAGACATAGTGTTGGACATGTTAGTGACACCACGAATAAATGAATGCCTGTTGCACATATTATGGGTTAAATGTAGTTATATGGACATATTCGATGATAGCGTTAGATTTGATTCTGAAACTTTAATGATCAGATCGTTTGATAATAATAAATGAAAGTGTAAAAGAAGTGTTTATACTGAATGAGATTAATAAATAAATGAAGAGGGAATGGCTTAGTCAAAGCCTCATCAAAGAATGCTGATTAATAACAAAATGAGCTGTGGATTTGCTTCTCTTGGATCATAAATGATTTTCTTACTTATCCAACTGTGTCCCTTTGAATTTTTGTTGAGTGCAGGAAATTTTTGCAAGACTGATTGCAGATGCTGGCTTTCAAAAGGTTGAATACGAAAATCTTGTTGGGGGAGTTGTTGCCATCCATTCCGGTTTCAAGTTTTAGGTAGGAATATAGTGCTTGGAGATACAACCATTCATATAAAAGTGAATCATACGATTGCCTGAGCTACAGAATCTGGGACGTTAAAGCTCTTTCGCTGCATTTTTTTGTCTTTCTGTGAATAAAATATTCGCTTCAAGTTTAACTTTGATTTGCTCGATAGACTGTGATAGACTATACTTCAATTCAGTTTAATGTCTCTTCACTCTAAAATCAAAATGGTGTGAAAGTACAGTTGTTGATCATCAGATAAGATTTACGACAAAGTACAGTAACACACGAGTGGATTTGTAGTTCCACCTCTTTTTTCCTTTGATAGCAGAGGTTTTAAAGACATTAATAGTGTGGAACTAGACCATTAAGAACTGAAATTAGAGCAAAACCCAGGAAAGGTACATAAATGCTGGATAGTGTAGAAGAAGCCCATGAAGACCTAATCATTTCTGATAGAATTGCAGCCTACAAAAATGATAAGAAAACACACTAAGTAAAACACACGAAAAAAAAGAAATCATATACGAATTCAGAAGCATACCATGGCTGTAGTAGCACAGACACCAGAGATCAAGCAAGTCTTTTTCACCCATGATTGGCTATGCAGAGAGGAGGAGATGCTCAAACAAGATGAAAGCAACTACGGAATCAGGTATCTTAATACTCAAATTATCGCCTTTTTCGTTATTGGCATACCATGTCAGTATATGACCTATATCAATCACTGGAGTCGCAATCACCATGAACAGAAAGTAAATCAACAGTAACCCGTTTTTGAACACCCATTTTCTGTCTCTCTATTTCTCTTTCCTTTCCCCTGGATGTAGAAGAAGAAGACTTCTGAATCTCAGGCTAGATCCATGAATGAAGTTACCTACAATAGCTTGACCCTGTATTTCATTCAACACCTTTCATTATATCATTTTGATATTAAATCAATTGGAGACTTTCATCTCCTTGACTATCATGCTTAAAAGTCATTTCGGAGAAACATAAATGGAGGTAGGCAATCTGCAAGCCTTTCCCCAACAGTTATTTCAGCAAGGGAGTTAAGCCATTCACATTGTTTTGATCCGAAAAAAAATACGTACTGGGGTTCTTTTATGTATGAAAAATCTAAGAGGATAAATTATATAGAAAAGGAGAAAGGTAAAAGTTCTGAAACGGGCAAGGCTGGGAAGGGACATCAACTAGCCTGTGACTCTGTGAGTGCAGCATTATGATTATTGACGACTTCGAGTCCAGTCTGAGCTTCAGCTTTCTTCAAGTCAGCTGAGGTAGACCTCTGTGAGAGCTTGCTCCTCCTACTGTTGTTGGTACATCTGAATGCGATGACCATTCCAGTTGATCTAACAATTATAACTACATGTTTATAATTGAAACTACTAGATTCAAGACTGACAGGAAAAAAATAAAAATACTAGACGACTGTGAAAGGAATAAAATATTCATTCTGAAATTAGTTTAGTTTAGTCTCCGACTCTCTGATAACCTTGCATATCAAACTTCTCCTCCATTAATGTCTAAGCGAGTAGACCCCCTGTTAGGTTTGCAAAATTTTGCTGGTATAGCGCAAGTGTTTTTTCAAGTATTATCGCAACCAACTATATGTAATTAAGGTGGATAGTCGTGATATTGCTGGATGAAAAATGCTTGAATGATGCAAAAGGATACATTTTTTCACAGGGGTCGAATCCCAGAGGCCATGTCAATTGTATTGAGATGATAGCCATTAGATTACAATTAAAAACAGATAATAAAAGATAAACAATTGCTCAGAGAAATATATGATTAAAGTGATATAATTAAGCAAATAACGCGTTCTTGGAACTTACTATTACAAAGAAACGAACAAGTGAGTGAGATACATGATTGGCTCCATGCCCGACGACATTTATATCGTTAGTTATCTGCAACATAAGCACCTATTAAGACGTAATGCACCAACTTCGCATTCAGTATGACTGACTGAAAAATTGCTCGCGATTCTACAAAGACTATCACACTTACTTCTTGAGCACGCCTTCACTGACACTGAATTCCCCACAACACATTCACCACGGACGTATCTGTATGCCATTAGAAGTAGATGGATGTCCATATTAGCGTTTCAAATATCATCAGGAAAAATAAAATAAAATCATATAGCTAACCGTAACTTACGCTGTATCTGCAACAATCAAAACCAAGAGAACTCCAATGAGAAAAGTAGGAGACAAACTTAGATGAGCAGGTTTAGCCATGATTTCAATTTGTTGGATTGAGTTGTTGATATCTTATCGAGAATAAATAAATAAGCAATAACGTGTTCATGGAACTTATCATTACAAAAAAACGAGAAAGTATGTAAGATACATGATTGGTGCCATGCCAACCCTAGCTGACTACAGTGTACATTTATCTATTATACTGGCAACATCTGCAGTGATGGGCAGTGATGAAAAGGAAACTTTCAGTTACGCATTCAGTGCGACTGACTAAAAAATCGCTTGCGCTTATACAAAGAGAATTACAATCAACATCATCACACGTATCCACCCCCACGATACTCCCCTCGTAACATTCACCGGACGTATCTGTATGTATGTCATTACAAGTAGTAGAATGCTCGTATTAGCGTTTCATATCTCAATTAAAAAAAAAAAGCAAGGTCGATTAAAAAGAGAAAAACACATGATGAACCGAATGGCTTACCAGCAACTACTTACGATATTTCTGCAACTACGAAAACCAAGAGAAATCCAATGAGAAAACTTAGATGAGCTTCAGCCATGATTACAATTGGGGTTGGAGTATAATAAATCTTTCTATTTATAGCAGCAGCCATTGTTTACTTTTGCAACCAATAATAATTCACAGATATCGTATCATCCATCCATCCCTACTTCTACTTGCATAGTTTGTGGGATGCAGAACACACCAAAACAAACAAAAAGATGATTGAATGAGCTACAAAACACACAACAACTAGCCTAATAACATTATCCCTATTATTGAACTACTATATCTTATTCGGGTTATAGATATCCACAGAATTCTAATCCTGCAAAACACTAAAAGGCTGGACTTGACTACAATTAATCTATCTACATTGAGTTCTTAATATCCACATCGAAACGCAAACGTGCATGATGCGTGCTGACGTGACGGTGATCCATTTATGCATTTTTGAACACCCATTTTCTGACTCTCTATTTCTCTTTCCTTTCCATTCAATTGAGAAGAAGAAGACTTGGATACTCTGCTTCTTAGCATCTTCTCAAGGGTAAAAAATTTGCTCGCGCGTCGCTCAAGCATTTTTGAACCAGCAACATCGACGCGCATTTTTGAAATAGCAACATCAGAGCATGCGACCAAAAAGAATTCCCCTTTTAAGATAGTGGCTATTTATCTGATTAAGAATGTCCATGGTAGGAAACACTCTTCCAATGCACCATTAATGGAAGATCTTTTGGTAGTACATAGTGTGAAAAAGATCATAAGAATTCTTTGTTAGTTATAAAACTCATTTTATCCACCTCATGCGAATCAGATTTGGAGGTTTGGCATGCCTATCATGCTTAAAAGTCATTTCGGAGAAACATAAATGGAGGTAGGCAGTCTGCAAGTCTTTCCCCAACAGTCATTTCAGCAAGGGAGTTGAGCCATTCACGTTGTTTTGGTCCGAAAAAAAAAAATACATATAGAGCTTTTTTGTATGAAAAATCTAGGAGGAGAGATTATATACAAAGGGAAAAAAGGTAAAAGTACTGGAGGGGACATTGATTAGCAGCCTGTGACTCTGGGAGTGAAGCATTAAGATCACTGATGACTTCGAATCCAGACTCAGCTTCAGCTTTCTCGAAGTCATTTGAGGCAGACCTCAACTTCTGGGTGAACTCTGCGAGAGCTTTCTCCTCCTACTGCTGCTCGTACATCTTCCATAGCCATTCAAGTTGTTTTAACAAATTATAGCCTGTTTATAATCGAAACTACCAGATTTAAGTTCAGCAGAAAAACAAGGGAACTATGAAAGAAGTAACAATTCATTCTGAAATTAGCTAGTTTAGTCTCTGATTACCTTGCACGTCAAATTTCCCGTTCATCAATGTCTAAGCAAGTAGACCCACTATTAGTTTTCCTATCCAAAGAGCCACTAGGAAAGAGGCCAAAAGTTTTAGGTCTTGAACCCACTCCAGTTTCAATGTCTCCGAGCCTTGTCTTGAACTTCTTCTTTTCCTCCCCTCTCTGCTCTAATCCCCTCTTACCTTCATTTGAGCAACAAAATACCAACCAAGCAATGTAATCAACAAAATACCAACCAAGCAAAGAACCTATTGACAGTCCGGCCTTGTATATCTATGCGCAATAGAACAGCAACATCCTACCGCGTTTAAAATCACAACAAACAAAACATGACTAAGCAAACGAAGTCGGTGACCACAAACATCCCAAGGGAAACTCAAAGCCAAAGAAAAGAAAATGCAACATGGGAGTCTAATTAAGTCGATTTCTAAAAGAATGGGAAGATCTGAAGTGCACAATTTTGTTTGATTCTGTCAGGTACAAACATTTCGACCATTGGTTACTAAAATGTAGATGCAGATAATAAAAATCACTGAACCTGAATAATTGCTACCATGCTTTTACCAAGAAGAGTTAACCCCATGATAAATCAACAAGAAGGCCTAGAATATTGAAATCAATTTCTATAATAACTGGAATGTTAACTTGACAACCATTAAAGCTCAAACATATGCAGCATCCTTTTAACAAAATATAATAAGAAGTAAGGCATCTAAGTAGAGAGATACAATAATTGAATGCGATTGATGTTTACCAGGAAGAACTATCTTGAGTAATCCACTACTTAAACGAGCAGGTCTAGGTCTAGGTATATTGTCGTCCACGTCCAGAGGAAATTGTTTTGAAAACATAGCGGCAATTGAAGCCCATTTCTTGCGGATATTTCTTTCCCGTACTCCTTCTCCAGCAGAAAATTAACCAAATAAGAAGAATTAGGTATTTCCATGACCACAAAATATTATTCAATTTCAACTAGATAGAAAGAGAGATTTACCAGTTGGTATTCTACAAATCGTTCTTCAACGATGTCGTCAGTGAGGGTGTTCGATCGGTTTTTGTCCATCTCTTGATCTTATCCGCTCGATTCACCTCCAACCGTTTATTGAAAACCATGTTAACTGATTTTTGTTTTCGGCACCATTCTAATAAGCAGCTGCCCTTATTAGAATGGTGCCAATTCCATGTTATTGGATATGCCATGTATATTTTTGAGTATTTTGGTCGGGCTTATCCCTTATACCTAGTCTATTAGTCCATATCTATCTACGTTAGATGTAAGGAGACGGGATTTCCTTATCATAGAGAGAAAAAACTTATATTATTCTAGATAGAGAGTGTGAGGCATTAAAAAGGGGGTTAGGGTTCTTAAGAGGGGATTGATTCAATACTTTGTAAACCTGTTTGATACATAGTGGAATCATTTCATCGTCTTCGCAAGTGGATATAGATCATCTTGATCGAACCACTATAAATCCTTGTGTTGTGTGTGTGCTTGATTTACTTTGATTTCGTTTCTATTTCATATCTTGATTGGATTGTGCTAGCTTGTGCCGTTTGTTCTAACAAATTGGTATTAGAGCTCCGGGTGGGAGTGATTTATAATGGCGGCAAAGTATGAGATTGAGAAGTTTAATGGAAGGAATGATTTCAATCTATCGAGGCTAAAGATGAGAGCGGTTTTGGCGCAACAAGGTTGTTAAAACTTTGAAAGGGAAAACTGCTCTTGCAACAACATTGAAGGATGGGGAAAAGGAAGAACTAATGGAAAAAGTACATGAATTAATTTTGTTGTGTTTGAACAATGAGTTCTTGAGAGAAGTAGTGACGGAAACGACTCCGGATAGGCTATGGAACAAGTTGGAAAAAAGGTATATGACTAAATCCGTGACTAATCGTCTTTATCTTAAGAAGAAATTACATACTCTTAGAATACATGAAGGAATGTCTATTATAGATCATATTGATGATTATAATAAAATTCTCTTGGATTTGGTAAATGTTGATGTGAAAATTGAAGATGAAAACCAAGCATTAGGCTTGCTTTGTTCCTTACCACCATCTTATGATAACTTTGTTGATAACATAATGTTTGGAAAGACTACAATTTCCATGGAAGACGTTAAGGCGGCTTTGAAATCAAATGAGATGAAGAAAACCGGTATTGATGGTAAAGAGAGCTCGGGAGATGGGTTGTTTGTAAGAGGAAGAACAAAGCAAAAGGATGGATTAGATAGAAGTAGATCAAAGTCTAAGTCTAAATCTAAATCGGATAAATTCAAATGCTTTCATTGTAAGTTAGTTGGGCATTTCAAGAAGGATTGTTCGAAAAGGAAGAATCTTGAGAAGAATACAAATCAAGGTAGTGCAAAAAATGTTGAAGAAGAAAGTGATGATGGAACGTTTCTCACGGTTTATAACGAAAGCTTGGATTTTGGGAAAAAAATGCTAAATGATAAAATCAACACAAGTGAAATGATTTATGTAACGATACTAGCATTCAGCAAAGCGCTTTTCTTCTGGACACTTTTTCGACTAGAATCGTTACATAGATCAACACACATCGACCGATTATTTGACCAAACAATTCCCCTAAAACTGAACCAGAATCGGTCGTTGTTCATGACCATAACCACCGATTCTGGTTCATAAATTCTGAGAGGAGGTAGAATCGTTGGTTACGATGACATCGTAACCAACGGTTCTGGGTTATATGGAGGCCAGAAAATAGGTCAGATTTGTAAAAAGAAACACTTTTTGGAGATTGTAGACTACAAATACATGTTTGGAGATCCTAAGAACGTATACCAGAAGTTTGGAAGCATTAATATGTCTGTTTTTTCGGGTTGAATCTTTATTTTCTTGAGAAAAATCTTCATCTTTGCTTTGGTTCACACGTTCTTGTTCGTCCAACAAACCCCCAAATCGGAAGGATCGAAAGCACGATAATCTGATTTGCGGATACGTAGATGCACCCACTTCTTCTTCACCACTAGAATATACGTCAATGCAATCAAATTTCATTTTTACTACCAAAATCCCAAAACCCTAGTTTTCCTCAAGTTCTTCTCCTTCTTCTTCAAATTTTCAAAAAAAAACTCTACTCTAATTCTTACCATCTAACCCTAACTATAATCTAGTTTTAATCACCAACTAATTTAACTCATATTTAAATTAATTAATACAAATCAAACATATTAGTTAATAACATAAATTGTTAGATAAGGGGTTTTTGTTTTTTTCTTCATAATTACCCTATTTTAACTTTTAGTGGTAGGCCTAAAATAATTCTCGTAGGCCGTAATTCAGCCAGGTTGTTTTAGGGTCTGGATTACATATAGGGAAACGGTCTGCATAGGTGTTATCTTTCTTAGGACAATTTTGACTGCGTCCCCTAAAATTTAATCCACTTAAACTGCACCCTCGAAATACAAAACGTTATTTTTGGACCCCATTCCGTTAATTTATAGGTTAAGTTAGAACATGGTCCCCCTTTTTTCACTTGAAAACCCCTTAATACCCCCAACCATGTCAACTAATCTAGTTTAGATACCCTAGTTAATCTGATGTTGTTATTCATCTCTATGAAACAGATCAATGGTGATTCAGATATGGGAGTGGGATAAAACAATGAGAGAGAGATCGAATCATTTCCCTATCCTTTTCTCTTCATCTCCTTCTCTCTTCTGCTACCAAAACTAAATGAAACACTAATCTATCACATGGACCGATCAGCACAGATAACATGTTTATAGATCGAGAATTCGAGCTGAGATTTAACTGAGGAAGAAATTCATTTGAAATGATTTGAAGAAGATTTGTGGTGCTGAGAGATAGGTTTACTGCAGCATCAGCTCTAAAGACTATCTTTGGATTTAAGCAATTGTGTTCAATTGAGGGTTTCTGGACAACAATTCTCTACAACATCAATTATTGAGATATGGTGGCATCGATTGTTTGAGATGAACTGAATAAGATGTTGGTGGTAATGGGTCTGATCTAAAAATGGAAAAAGAAGACTTGGCTGTAAATCAGGTTAGAAGGATGTTTGCTGCCATTGATTCATGGTCGTGAACGATAGGTAAGTAGCGAAATTAATAACTAGCATGTTGTTGCCCTGTACAAATAGAAATTACGAACAGGTTCATCTATTTGTAATTATTTTGGGAAAGATATTTATGCTTGTTGAATCCCATATATTGCCTTAAGAGTGAGAGTTAGGATTGTGTTTTGTATGTTTTGAAGCTTGCTAGTTTAGCTTGAGTTGTTGCATATGAGTGATGTTGTTTGAGACCATGTATTTGTCTGTTACCAATAGTCGCATCACGTTGGCTGTTTCTTCATTTCATATTGTATAAGTCTGTATGTGTGTAAAGCCGCTAGTTGTTTAGAATATAACTGCTAATGGTGTGAGTTGCAATTAGGCCTTGAACTCCATCTTATGTGCTTGCGTGTAAATGAACTGAAATAGTTTGAGAGTATGTGCTTGCATGACAAAGAAAGACATTCTAGGTATCGGTGGTTTATGCGAGACTGCACAACATTTGATTTTGTGGGTAATCTGTTTCGATATTCAAATGCATGGTTAGAATTTGGTCAGTAAGTTGAGTAGGCCATGATCATGATCATGATAGATTCATGTAGTTAGGCTCTCATTGCCTCTGGAAATTGGTTGTCAGGGTTTTGAATTGAATTCTACATCTGTTGGTGAAGCAGGACCCCAACTCTTAATATGATCTTGTTGCTTTATAATTTATTTGCTTAAGCTAACTTGTGTTTGTTCCTAATTTTTTAGTTTCATAATTCAAAATGGAATACGGAAATTGTTATCAACCACTGCAAAATACTAAATATTACTGCCTTCTATTCGATAAGCTTTTGAACTAAGAAGCTCTTGTAGGTTTAAAATTTAGGATTATCCATCGATGTCCTTTAACTTTCAGATTTAGTGCCCAAAGGCAGTTGATTAAGGTCTCAAAAGATGGACACTGAAGGATCTTGAAAGTTGCTAGTGGTGCAGTATATTCCATGCCTTGTTTTATGTATTTTGGATAAGCTTTGAAAGGTTGGGTGATATAGGTGTGGAATATCTGTAGACCTGATCCCTGTGATATAGCAACTTTTAGGATATAACTCCAAATGTGGTAATGAGGCTTCTTGTTCTGTAGAATTTTTATACTGGTTGGATGTTTAAAGGGGTGAGACTGTACTACAATGTAGTTTTCTTAAATTGACTTATTTCATTATGTTTGAACATCAATTTTAATTCAAGTTGGTCCTTATTAACACATAATTGGATTCTTTGTAGGTGTCGATTTAAATGAAGATCCTGAAGCTGATTCTGTCAATGAATCTGCAATGGAGGAGACAGCTACACAAGCTGATACTATGGGACAGGCAACTGCAAGGAGGCACCTACTGTGGACCTGATCAAGGTCAAAGTTCCACTACACCTTATACTAGTTTTAAATTTAAAGTCCCACTGCATCTTCTGCTAGTTTTAATTTTTGTTAGTTCAACCAATTGTAACCAAATATTGGAAGGATTCGATTGTTACATGTGTTATCGATGGTTCTGATTGCAACATATGGAATAGAAACCTTAACCCGTGTTGAGTTTGTTAAATGGTAGTCAAGGACTTTTAAGTCTTTTCATGTGCAAAAAATAGGCCCAAAGTCTGACTTAACGTCTGACTTAGCGGAATGGGGGGCCAGAAATAAAGTTTTTTTAAAATGGGGGCCGCAGTGTAAGTGGATTATTTTTTAGGGGTGCAGCCAAAATTACCCCTATATCTGGCTTTCCCTTTTAAGTGTTTTGTATATGTCCTTGTCAGGCATGTGCCCATTTGAAATTGTAATGGTTTCTTTTATATATTTTGATCTAATTACTGTTTTGTTTACTTCTTTGGTATTCTAACTCCCTATGTTGTTTACTTTTCTTGGTATTCTAATTCTTCTTTCCTAAATGCTTGTTTATTATGTCACGAGAATAATCTTTCTTTTGTACCTATTCTTGTATTCAAGACTTTAATCTACCTGCTTTTTAAGAATACTATGGTCTTTGCTTACTTGTATCTCATTTGTTCTTTTCATTATATTTGGCTGGTTTCATGCATCCTCTGTCTCTTTCGTGTGCCATATATTGATCTTTTAGGACTTCTATTAACCAAAGCCTATTTATATTTCTGATTTGCTATTTTCACTACATTCAGTCTTGCTATCTCTATCTCCTAGTGTTGTCTTTTTCTCTTCATTTTTTGTGGTTTTATTGACTTTATATATTACTTATTTTTTTAAAGATTTCTTAGAAGTTAATTCCCCAACCATGTTTTCCCTTTATTTTTTGTGTTCCCTTTCTACAATCCTTTATATCTCGTTGCTCGGCTCTCTGTTTATTCATGTGTACCTTCCCTTTAAGTTAAGCCCACTCTTAAAAGGATTTTGTGTTGGGTTAAGCCTTTTGTTTTTTCTGGACTTTCGCCTCATGAAAACCCTGTCATGGAATGTCCAGGGAATTGGCCCCCCTCTAACTATAAACCATTTAAAATTTTTCACAACACTGATTTAATATTTTTTCGGACAAAGACTAGATTAATTCACTCCTTATTAACCAGTTCTTGCAAATAGACACCTCCTAGTTTACTTATTGTTATGTTTGTGTGGAGCCTGGTAGTGCACGACCCGGTTTCGCATTTGACCCGATCCGACTGGCGGTCCGTTGGGAAATTAAATGAGACTTTTTGAGAGGTTAGTTTATGGAATGGAAGGACGGGCTATGTACATGTTGATATTATGGAGTGGTAAGGAGGTAAATCTTTCTTTTTTAAAACTATTTGGCTGCTTGTCATATGTACATGTTGATGCCAATGCTAGAAACAAACTTGATTCCAAGAAATGTTTCTTTATTGGCTATGGAGATGATGTTTTTGGTTATAGATTTTGGGATGCAGAAAATCGAAAAATTATTAGAAGCAGGAATGTCATCTTCAATGAGAAGGTTATGTACAAGGACAAATCAAATGCAGTTGAAGAACCAGAGGCACCGAGGTAAAAGATTCTTCTTATGTTGATTTGGGTGAGATTTCTAAAATCAGTGTGTAGGACAAGGTTATCCAGAACCAGGAAAAGGAAGTGCCTGAGATAAAGCAGGGTAGTCCAGCTTCTCCAAACCCCAGTACTCCGGTTCCCACTCTTAGGAGAAGTAGTAGGGTATCCAAGGAAGTTGATCATTATTCACCCTCTCTTCAACACATCTTGTTGTTAGGTGGAGGTGAGCCTGAAAATTATGTTGAAGCTTTGCAAGTTGAGAATTCAAGCAAGTGGGAGTTAGCTATGAAAGATGAGATGGATTCTTTGCTCAAGAATTAGACTTGGCAGCTAACCGAGCTACCAGAAGGGAAGAAGGCTTTGCATAACAAATGAGTGTACAAAGTAAAAGAAGAGCATGATGGGAGTACACATTACAAGGTCAGGCTTGTTGTGAAGGGTTTTCAGCAAAAGGAAGGTGTAGACTACACTGATATTTTCTCTCCAGTTGTGAAGCTAAATACAATCTGATTGGTTTTGGGAATTGTGGCTGCACAGAACTTATATCGAGTTGCCCTATCTAGGATTTATATTATTAGAATCATCGTTGTATTCCTCTGGAACACTTTTTGTGATTGTAGTGAAAACCGCAGTCGCTCCTTGGACATAACCTAATTTGAGTGAACCAAGTAAATCTTGTGTGTTATTGTTTTTCGTTTTGTTCTCTCTATAACATCGATCTTAACACTTATTGCAACTTTTCTCTCTCTGGTATAATAGAGCCTGCATATCCAATTTGGAAAAATTATCCTTTGTTGAGATTCCTACTAGAGAGGAAATTTGACAAACTATATCGAGCATGAACCCTTGGGGTGCTCCGGGCCCGTATGAACTCCAATCGAGCTTCTTAAAAGCTAATTGGGATATATTAGGGCCAAATATAATTTCTTATGTTCAAGAATTCTTGTGATACATGATATATGTGTTTTCTAATGTTTTTTATCCCTGATGTATATAATTGATTATGAGGTTGTATGCATCTTTAATATATCAATAAATTAATAAATTTAATCCTTAAAAAAAATCCAATTTTGGGTATCCAAATGCGGACCAATGCATCCAATGGTTGATGACATTCATAACACATTTGGATACCCTCTATTGATCTTCCTATAGGAAGTCGGAAAGAAAAAATCTCGAAGCAAGGTCTGGTAGGGGTTATGTGATAGAACACTACACCATAGGTACACATGCCATGTAGATTGGAAAACACTAATAGCATGTTCAGTTCAAGGAATTGAAGGCTAATTAATCCAATTCCTAGGGAATGCGTCCAATTACTTGAACCGAACGGGATAAATCAATTCTATATAATTAAGATTTTTGATTCCTAGGAATCCGATTCCCTCCAAAATAATAGATTTCCATTGCATTAGTCCAATAGTGCAATGGAATTGGATTCCGAAGTAAATACAAAAGTAATTGAATTACCCCAATCAAACACTTAATTTTTGGATTTGAATTCAATTCCAAAAATTGGATTACCCCATAATTAAATTCCTAGGATTCCAATTCTTCCAACCGAATGGGATGTAAATATAGACCAAAAAACATGGTCCAAAATGCCAACCAATGAATCCAACAATTCATATTTCCCCTAAGGGATCCCGATTGCTCTAAAAACACACACTAAAACCATCATAGAAACCACTGCCGGCTGATCTCCATCTGTTCAGATTTGCTCATTTGGAGCAGATCTGAGCAGGAAATTCTCATCTCAATCTTTGCAATTTTTTAACTTGCTTCATTATTCATTTTTTAAACTGTTTTAGGTCCGTAGATTTAATTTAGGGTTGGATTTGTTTGATTTTAGATCAAATCTTAATTAGTTATTTCTTTTTTCTTTGCTAAAGTTAATCTAGATATTAGTTTTGTTTTTCTTTTTGGATTCTGATTTTAGGGATTTCATTAGGGTTTTTTATGATCATCAACAACACCAATGGAACTCCAACATTAGCAACATCAAGAACTCCCCCAGCAGCAACAAAGACACCAAAGACACTAGCAACAATGAACACCATCAATAAAAAGATATAGAAGGCAAAGTCATATGAAGTTTCAGACCGATTCAACCTCAAGAGAACCGATTTTGGTTATCTGTGTTACTTGTATCACCTTATCTTTGATGAAAACCATGACTATTGGTGGGATCTATGGATTCTATTATACCATTGTCATATGTGTTACTATAATCATGAAAAAAACCCTGAGAAATGGTTGGATCTATGGATCTTAGCATCTCTATTATATGTGGATTTGTTAAGAGTTTTGGATGAGTTAAATCTTAATCCAAACCAGGCCATTTAAACTTGTCCTGTTACTTTGGAATCGACATGAAATGGTTAGAAATCTTCTTCAGATTTTGATTTGTGTCTATGTTGTTTGGTTTTCTGAAATTATATGTTGTCTGGTTGTAATCTGTTGTCTATTTAATCTTGTTAAGTCTGATGAAAATACCCGAGTCAGTTATATAACTCGTCCGATTTTAAATCGATTTATTATCAATGTTAAAGTTTGAGGCTTGTCTCTTTACCTAAAAATAAATAAATAAGGATCCCAATTCCCGCCCCTTAAGGATTTATCTTTTGTTAATCCCGTGGTGAAGGGGCATTGATTTACATTTGGACTAGTAAGTTGGTCTATCTTTAGTCGGATCGACGTAGATATGTCGGGTTTAGTCCAACAACGGGATTATAGATGATCAAATCATATCAACCCAAAATTAGTCTGGTGGATCTAGTGAAATCCAACTTAATCATAAAAATGAATGGCTGATATAAGCCATAAATCATCCAAAAATAAGAAACAATGATACACGTTACCAAGTCTCACCCACCTACTTGATAGATACTGATTAACAAGATTATTTACTAAAAGATAAACAAACAAAGAAAGAAAGAACTTCATCCATGTTGTGTGTGTGATATTTTGATAATAAATTTGATTTGCGTGAGTTGTTAGTTTTAATTATCTTAAATAAATTACTAACATTTTATTATGCTAATTAAAATCATTAAGTACACCTAATTTTGTTCTCTAAAAACAAAACTCAATCTCTGTCTCTAAAAGAAAAAACCTTTGTTAATGGTTACACGGTAAAGCACTACAACTACAGAAAAACAGTAAGAGAAGATTCTTTCAGAGCCAGTTAACTACCAGCTGTTTCTTTACCCGCCAATATTTTCTGAAAAATACTCATCATTTTACAGGTGCAAAAGTTTACCCTCTTTCAGTCTTAATTTCTGACTCTAGAAAATACTATGTTTTTTTCTATTTGTTGTGTTGTAGAATCAAAAATTTATAAAATTGAAGTATGGGTTTTGTTTGTTTCGTTGTTTCAGGGTTTGGGTTGAATTTGAATTTTGTTTAGTCTTGTTGAGATAAGAAGAAAGTTTGGGATTTGTTTAGTGTTGTGGAATTGTGGTTACTCTTAATATTCAATGCAGAATGTCAAATCTGAACATAGAATTGAATGTACGAATTTCGAGGAAAGTCATAGGGTAAGTGAGAATTTGAGTCAAGAGAAAAATGGAGGAAATGGGCAAAGCTCATCAGGGGATTCTGCTGAAAATGATGATCTGGGTGTTATTAGAATTGTGATTTCTAATGGGGAATCGGAAGCTGTTTCGGAAACTAGAGGGGATACGTTGAAAGTTACTGGTGCTAACCAATTGAAGGGTGAAGCTACAGATGTGGTGGTGGCAAGTCTTAAGAAAATAGCTTCTTTGTCAAGAGATGAAAGCTCTAGGGAACAGTGCAGGTTATTTATTTAACACTTCATCTTTATCTTTCTGTTAATTGTATTGGAATCGAGTCGAGATTTAGTTATTCCTTTTAGGATGATTAGATTAATGTTAGTATTTGCCGTCTTCCCATCTTTCTATTCAGGGTTTCATGTTAGTCTTTTGGTGATCACTTGATTAGTACTATGATACTTGGTGTACTTGATAAATCTGTTTTAGGTGATAAATTTCATTGTTTGATCATGGCTTTTCAGTTCTGCATCACACTGTGGCCCATGATTTACTCAGAACCTTAAATTTTGATGCCTATAGCAACCTTCACTTTTGACAAGTTGCAACATTTTAGCTCTACATAGAGGTCGAGAAGTTTATCACACAACTTTGTTGTGGTGTTTGGTATTGTAGTTCAACTTCCTGAACTAGGAATTATTATCTGCAGTTCTTCATTATTTATTAAACAACTGTAACAAGGTACCCACTTATTAGATCCCAATATCTGCAATCAGGCGACACGAAATAGGTTGGCGTATTGATAGCAATATATAAGCATATGTATGCATGAGTATGGATTTGTATATTGGTGATTCTGCGTTGGTGCTGCTATTATACTACCACAGCTTCACAGGTTATCGTATCAAAGTTAACATTTCAAAAACATGCTGGTTATTCTTTCTTTCAGTCATGACTCGACAGGAAGGAAGTAAATTTCGACTTATGGTGGACCTTTTCAAAAATTTATCAAATAGCATGTTCTTGTAGTTTTGCATAGTTAAAACTCGAGAATTCTTTTCCTCTGTTATCAAGCGTATCTGAGAGTACTAAAATATGTAAGAAATTTAATCCGTAATCTACAGAGTCTGTCAACAATCATCAGAAGAAGCTCTTATAGATCTTGGATGTCAATGTCGTGGTGGACTTGCTAAAGCTCATCTATCATGCATAGGGACTTGGTTTAGTACTAGAGGTTCAAATAACTGCGAGATTTGCCAGTAAGTAAATTCTTGGTTTTGTTTACCCACTTATTCAGAAGTCTTGAATAGTAAATTGGTTAGCTTTGGATTTCCTTTGCAGACAAATAGCTGTGAATGTGCCACCTCCAGAATCCCAGCCAAGTGTAAGTATCTTTTTATCTATTGATTATAGAGGTCGGTTTAAATATCTAGTTGAAACTGATGCTGACCTGTTTTGCTCGAGCAGAGGAATTACTGGATTTGGAGGATTGATCCTGGTACTGGTAATGTGCAGGAACGTGAAAGGGTATGATGCATCCACAAGTTATCAGAAATTTGTGTTGTTGCAGTTTTGTTCTTGTTATTTAGCTTTTCATTATGTTCCATACTGTTGCATTGAAATTAGTGACTCCTTCACTATCTAATCTAGAAAATTGTTTCTGCCTAAAAACGGTTTGGTCTTTCTATGACAGGGTTGCTACAGTCCACTTTGGGTGGCATTATCGATCCTCATCGGTGGTCTCCTGCTAGATGTTCTAATATCGATTTCTCTCGGTGTTTCAGCACTTCCTGTCAACATTATAATCGGTAAAATCTCCTCATACTCTTATAACTTTCTGGATAGCTAATAAAACGAAGTTCATTGGCTTATCGCCTTCATCTATGATATATCTATTAACCAAAGATTAAATTATTCAGAAACCTTTTGGTTTTGGTGATGTTATGACATCCAAATAATGAACTTTGCACAGGTGTTCTAGTGGTTCTAGGGCTAGGTACTGCACTTCGACTTGCATTTGAATGCTGTCAGGAGATAAGTATAAGGAGAGCAGTTCAAAGGATGGATATAAATGCAAACCCAAATTACCACCCTACTATCTGGCAAAACTTGTGAATTGCAAAATTTGTTAATGACAAAGCAACAAAATATATATAGAAGTATAATCTATACAGTACTATATTTTATTTTGAGGATAATTTTGATAGTCACAGATGGATTGATGATATTGACCTTACACATCTTGCTTCTGTATATGTTATCGTATTGCTTAAGTTGTAGGCGATTCCTTAAAGCCACATTCCCCTACTGTATGAATGTCATCAAAGATTTGATGGGATTAAAATGTCAATACATGGAGAAATGTTACTCAGAATGAGTTTTTGTGATGTTATATGAGATAGGTCCTATCTCAGTAATTACAAAGATATGAGCCTTGTTTCATAAATTCATTTGTATGGATGTTATTTGAAGGAAGTCTGGTCTTAATTCATAAATGGTCTGATGGTTCATTCTCCATTTGGGCAGCAGTAACAGAGACAAACGCAAAATCATTAACCAAAAAAATAAATTGAAGTAAAGACTCATTTAGTTTAACTTAAATAAAAAAATTAATTTCCAAATTTTTAACTAGAGTCTGTAATCAATGTAAATGGAAATATACAATGCGGGTTAGTGTTTGGTTCTTGTGCAGTAACATATGGAGAAATATACATGATCTATCATCTAGGCTTGCACACGGAATTCCATACCTTGATATTAACATACTAAAATGTTGCATTGAAAACTCGAATAATCTTGCTAATTATGGTGTGATCTTTGACATTTTACCGATTCTCTCTAGGAAATACTTCCAAGAGAAGCTTTTTGCTTACTTATCTTATTTTGGTAGCTAGTTTTAGACCTATATAATTTATAATTTATTTTAAGTCTACCGTTAAAAGTTAAAATAATGTTATTATAAAAAAATGAGTTTGATTTTATGCACCCGTATTTATCGGGGTGCATATTTATCCTTCCTAACTAGTCAAAATTTTCCTCACGTTATCTACTATTCTCAATTAATTTTAATTTTAATTTCTTTAACAAAACAGTAAACGTGTGCCTGGAATGGTCAATCCTATTAGTGCGCACATCTCTCTAGAACTCCATTAATTGTGGTTTTTCTTTTTCTTCTTTCTTCTGAGCAACAAATAATATGGAAGGTTTGACTCATGAAATTTTTTATCGTGAAACCAAAGTTTAGTGGTGAAAGAATACGTTTATATTGAAACCAAATATTTATGCTGAAACCAAATTTGATTTCAACTAATTTTTTCCCAGTTTATTTAATTTGGTGCATTTGGTTTCTTCGTTGAAGTTGTGTCGGTGAAATGTCAATTTTATGTTAAAAACCAAATTTAGTTTCATTATTTTCCTGCCTAATTTTTATCGTTGAAATCAATGTTACTGGTGATATTGGTGGTGGTGTTGCTGGTTGGTGATGGTAAGTGATGTTGGGTATTGGTGGTGGCGATGGTATTGGTGGTGGTGGTCGTTGGTAGTTGTAAATGGTGGAGGTGATGGTGAGAGGTGCTCGTTGGTGGTGGTTCTAGTGGTGGTTGATGTTGGTTCTGGTTGCTACTGGTGGTGGTTGGTGGTGCTTGTTGGTGGTTGGCGGTGCTTGTTGGTGGTGGTGGTCGGTGCTACTCGTTGGTGGTGCTACTAGTTGGTGGTTGGTGATTATGGTGTTGCTTGTGGTGATGTTGCTGGTTGGTGGTGCTGATGGTGGTGGCGTTGGCTGGTGGTGATGTTGCTGGTTGGTGGTGTTGTTAGTGTTGAATTGGTGCTGTTAGTGTTGATGATGAGAAAAAAATATAAATTAAGAGTGAAATTATTTACTATTTTTATTGGACTAAATTAACCTTAAGAATAATTTAGAAAGATTTGTTCGTATGTGATTTTTGTTTATTTTTATTTTTACTAAAATTTTAGTAATAAGAGGTATAGGATATTGAGGTGTTAACCCACGGACTATAATATAAATCCACAAATATCTTGCCATGATTGATGAGTCGATGACCTTATTCTTGTTTCAAAAAATATAGTGCATTTCTACGTGGAAATAGACACAAAATATACGACCACGTCAGTTTCCTGGTGGCACGTGTTATGTACTAATAAACTCAGTCACTCCCCCAACCCGAACCATCACTCCTTTTCATTTCCTCCTTCCGGTTTTCTCTCTATAAATCAATTTCTTCTCTGTTGTTTTCCCCCAAAACAATAAACAAAAACCTCCCTCTTTCTTCAACCCTAACCCTCAGAAATTTCTTCACATATAATTTTTTCTTTTTTGTTGATTTTTGATAACCATTGTAATGGCGAATACTTCTACTGGTACTGTAACAACACCTCCTTCTCTTCAATCAAACCAAATACCGTCACAACAACAGGAAGGAGTTGTTGTTGGAGGAGGGTTTACTAACTCATCATTATATGTAGGAGATCTTGATCAATCTGTCTCTGAAGGTCAACTGTATGATATTTTTAATCAAGTTGTACCTGTTGTATCTGTTAGGGTTTGTAGAGATCAGATGAGAAGAATCTCTCTTGGTTATGCTTATATTAACTTCAACAACCATCAAGATGGTAACATACTTCCCTATATAACTCTCCTTTAATCTATTCATTTTTTGATTACTTGTTTGTTTCTTGTTGTTCTTTTTGCTTTGTTTGAGTTTATGGTGTTGGTTTTCATTTATTTAGGGTTTTGGATGATTCTTTGTGGGTCTTTTTTTTTCTTTTTTTTTGTAGAAATGATTTTGATTTTTGTTTGATTTTTAAGTACTCAGTTTGGTCTATTTGTATGAAAAATGGGTTTGAATGCAAATGAGTAAGTTAAACTCCAAATGCTCAGTGGGAAATGTGTTGTTTTACTTTGGGGGTTCTGTGTGTTTTTGCTAATCCTGTGTTGGAATTGCTTTGATAGTTGAATATCATTTTGATGATTACTTAAACACTGAAGTGTGACCATCTTGTTATTACTGTACGATGGGTGATTTTTTTTGTTTGATGATGGGATAAAATTGTTTGGTTATGTGGTTAAAGATCGTGTTGGGCATTTGATCTTGAAATGAATGCATTGCAAGGTGTGGCATGATGATATTTGGAGTGACCAATCTCGAGTATTTTTAATCTTAAGTTATTCTTTCTGTTCATTGTGTTCATCTTTTGGTTCTACATAATGTTGATTCTGATATGTTAAATCGTTGAATCATATTTATTTTGGTGGAACATTGAATTTGAATGACTAGTTTCTAAATATGTCCTGTATAGGTGTTAATTTGAAAGTTCTTTTTTCTTTTGCAGCTAATACTGCATTGGATGCGCTAAACTTTACTCCCATCAATGGCAAACCTATCAGGATTATGTTCTCTCATCGTGATCCCAGTATACGAAAAAGTGGGCAGGCAAATATATTCATAAAAAATTTGGACTCATCCATAGATAACAAGGCATTGTTTGAAATTTTTGCTGCCTTTGGTACTGTTCTCTCTTGCAAGGTGGCGACTGACAACAATACTGGTCAGTCAAAAGGGTATGGTTTTGTACAATTTGAAAGAGATGAATCTGCTCAAGATGCGATTAACCGTCTGAATGGGATGTTGATAAATGACAAACAAGTTTATGTAGGGCTTTTTGTTCGTCGACAAGAAAGAGATCTAGCAAATGGATCACCAAAGTTCACTAATGTGTACGTTAAGAATTTGTCTGAATCTACTACCGACGATGACCTTAGCAAAGTTTTTGGTTCTTATGGTCAGGTCACTAGTGCAGTTATTATGAGGGATGCAAGTGGGAATTCTAGAGGTTTTGGTTTTGTCAACTTTCAAAACCCAGATGATGCAGCAGCTGCAGTTGAGAAACTTAATGGAAGCACATTTAATGATGACAAAGTTTGGTATGTTGGGAGGGCGCAGAGAAAATCTGAAAGAGAAGCTGAGCTGAAGGCCAAATTTGAGCAGGAAAGAAATGATGCAGCAGAAAAACTACAAGGATCTAATCTGTATCTAAAGAATCTGGATGATACTATCAATGATGAAAACCTGAGGGAACTGTTCTCTGAGTTTGGCACTATAACATCTTGCAAGGTATGAATTTTCATTAGGCTTTTAATGTGATAGCGAAAATATAACTATATTGGTGTAATATTAACTGAAGTACTCATTCTTCTTTATTGTTTCAGGTCATGCTTGATCCGCAAGGCCAGAGCAGAGGTTCTGGATTTGTTGCTTTTTCCACTTCAGAGGAAGCCACAAAAGCTGTAAGTGGATTATTCTTTTCTTTGTATGTATTCTTGCCGACTTGTTCTGTTAGCACTTACACACGACTAAGAGTATGTATGTCATTCTTAATGTTCCAGCTGAATGAAATGAATGGGAAGATCATCGGGAGGAAACCTCTTTATGTTGCCGTGGCTCAGCGTAAAGATGACAGGAAGGCCAGACTTCAGGTAGTTAGTTAATTGGAAACATGGTATTTATTTAGTAAATTTTTGTTTATTTTGTTCCTAATTGTGACTTCGTGATGTGATCATTCACTTTAGAATGTTATCACTATTGGATGTTACCTTATGTATTCTTGGTCTAGTATTTCTCGCCACCATCTTCGATTCATATCATTCACCATCTTCGTTTCATATCATAATAAGAGATAAAGACTACAACTATTTATTTGCGTCTCACTATCCACCGACCAATCATGTTTGTCAAAGCAGACCTTGTGGTAGATGTTAAGAGTTGGGATTATGTTTATATATTTTTGGATTCCAAAAAGTACTAACCAGTTACCAATTTATCTTTGAAGGCACAATTTTCTCAAGTTCAACCTCCTGTTGCGATGGCACCTCTACCCCCAGGTATTGCTGCATACCATTTTGGAGGACCTAGACCTCCTCATCCTCAACAGATCTATTTTAGTCAAGGTGGTCCTGGCCTTGTTCCGCAACCTGCAGCTTATGGCTTCCAACCCCAACTATTGCCTGGGATGAGGCCAGGTGTTGCCCCAAACTTTATGATGCCATATCCACTCCAACGACAAGGGCAGCCTGTACAACGAATGGGTGCAAGGAGAGCTGGGAACCCACAGCAGCAGATGCAGCAACAGCAACAGCAACAGCAACATCAGGTTTAGTTGTCTTCTTCAATCTGTAATGAGAAGTTGCTGTAGCCTATAGGCCGTCTGGTGTACTGAAGTTTTTATCCGCCAAAGTTATTAGTTTTGACTCTGGAGGTTTTGCTTATTGCAGTTGATGCAGCGCAGTGCTAATAATCATGGTTATAGATACCTTTCAAATGGACGGAATGAACCATCTATGGTACCTCAAGGTTTCATGGGTCAGATGATGTCATTCCCATCTGATGCAGCTGGCATGCCAATGTCTCCAGTTGACGCACACCGACCTGGATCAGTGCAAACACTTGCCTCGGCGTTGGCTTCTGCAGACCCTGAGCATCAGCATGTGGTATATTCAGCCCCCTCCTTTTCACAGTTTTATCTAATTAATTGTGAAAACCTGTCAACACCAGATTTGTATACAGGCTGAATGAATCATTTTATTGTGTTTTTGTCAAAATACACAGATGCTTGGAGAACATCTATTTCCTCTGGTTGAACGCATTGAGCATGACCAAGCGGGTAAAGTCACAGGGATGTTGTTGGAGATGGACCAAACAGAAGTCCTACATTTATTGGAGGCACCTGAAGCGCTAAAGAAGAAAGTGGAAGAAGCATTGAGTGTTCTTGGATCTGCTCCCAAGTCGGATCCTTCTCTAGATCGGTTAGCTAGTTTATCTCTGAACAACTGATTTGGGCGTTGCCCTGATCTGTTGTTGTGTTACGCCCATTGATGCAGAGTAGTGGCTTATTCTTTTGTTTTTTGTTTTTAATATACGGAATTGAGTGACTTGGTTTGGGTTTAGATGTATGGGATAATGTCAGATTTAATTTTTGGGGCGCTTTTGGGGGTGGAGCGTGGAGGGGGATGTATTAAGTTAGAAATTTGACAAGATTTTTTTTGTTTTGTTTTGGACTAGGCAATGACACGTACCGGCACAGGATTTATTCTTGCTACCGGTGAATATCAACGTATTTGACACATGTCTTGCCATGTATAAATTTTATACAACATATCTGGATTATGAGATCTTTTACTCTATCGGTTAGCGGTTGACATTAAAAAATCAAACTCGTGTGCAAAGGCGATCACGATAAAAGAATAATTTTTTGAATTAGTTTTATTATCCATAACCCATCGTCAAACCAAATGTTTACTTTTTTTCGTTTGGAAGGTTATGAGGGGAGGTCTGACTTGCTCCACTTGGACAATTTCTGGTAGCAAGTTCTGCTCGACTTACTCCACTTGGACAAATTCTGGTAGCAATTTCTGCTCGCTATTAGTTAAGAGCATTATGTACTCCATCTACTTCCCCTATATCCGTTTATAATAAGAATCCTCAAAACCTTTCTCGTGCATTATTACTTTTACCAAGGAGCTATTCAGCATAATACCGAGGGAACTATCCTCAAGCTCCACCGAGTAAGGTGGGATGCTTGTGGCATCAGAAGTTGGCATGTTCTCATGTACATGCAGTTCCTTCGTAAGACAATGCTGACAACCAATTAGTTGACATGCCTCCATATTTCACAAGTCTTAGTATAACATAACAACCTTCAATCTTTTTAACATTTATGCCACCAGTGAGGGTAGCCATAATATTGTCATTGAGCAGGCTAATACAATTTGCGTTTTGTTTGGCCATCTTTTGGGTAGCCCAAATTGGCATATTGATGATGCAAATCACTAATTAGCCTATGATATCAATCTGCTCTCCAAGAATGGGGATGGGGAGATCATATTACAGGGCAAAAGTACAACTTCTTACATTTTATGATTAAGACAAACTAAATGGATAAGACAATCATTCAGAAACTGTAATAGATTGTTCTCAATCAATGTATTTTTAAACTGAGTATGCGTCAAAAAATGCGGAATAGAAACCCAATTACTAATATTATGAAAAGCAAATAGTGAAAACAACATTGGACTACCGAAAAAAACCCAAAAAAATCTTCTAATAGAAATGAAGAAAATATCGTTGCTGTTAGAGTGTACCAAGAAAATATTTTAGTTTTCTCCAACATCTTACTTGTTTGATTCTCCATGCGTTGGCTCTTGTTATCCATACTTGTTTTGATTTTAAGTGACGGGCAATCTGGAATCTTTGGCCTCAAAAGGTGTTTATATACTACTCTACTGCTATAATTTAAAGAAATGACATGGTAATCGTATGAAACTTAACATCACGAAAATTGTAAGACACAAAAGTTTTTGTCCATCCACATGACATGACACCGTAATCATCACGAGGATAGAACCCTGAAAAAAACATTTTCCTGATGGATAGTAGTTAGTGTTTAATAACTAGATAGCTTGGTGGATACATTTTAAAAGTGTGTTCACAAGCTTGAACTAGATTTGATGACACTCTATTAAGTCTAGCCATCAGCCATGGATACAATTTTAACCACATTCTAATAAGCGCAGTGAATAAACCTGCACAAATCTTAACACCCCGATGTCTGCTTCGGGCAGCTTGTTGCACCCTAATTAGACTTGAAATAATTGAAAGATTTGCTATTTGGGAACACCATCATTTTCTCAATCATCATTTCTCAATCATCAATGCATCAACATAGAAAGCCAAGTTTTGCATATTGACTCTCGAGAAGCAAGAGTATTAGGTAGCACTGACGCAGACGCACAGTGATGCGGATAGAAACAATTTTTTAAAAAGCTCGATGTGAACATATTATAAAAGAAACCTGATTTAGAGGATCCTTAATTCATAGAGGGGCTCTTCATATAAGACGAAATAGAAACATTTGAAGTAAAATTTAAAAACCCCTTATCCATAATATTTTCATAATGACTAAACTATCCCTGATTAGTTAGTATTAATAAAACTAATTAGCTAATACATTAGGCTAAACATAATTAATCTTAAATAATCTAATACTTAATGAAATCAAATCAATTTCTTTTTCTCTTTGGTTTGGTGGGAAGAAAAATTAAAAGAAATATAAAATAATTTTGTAGGTTTTTTTTAAAAACCCTAGATTTTGATTCAATCAACTAGAATAGTGAGGTATAACTCTAACTTAAACTCTTGGTCTTTTAATGACTCAAATTTGATGAAATTGCGTTATAAAAGATGATTTTTTTGGATTCAGAGAAATTTACGGTTGGGTTTTCATGTCAAACCCAACCGTAAAAGCCATTTACGGTTGGGTGTTCTTCCCAACCCAACCGTAACCGTTAGTTCAGGATGAACACTAAATTGTAACATTTTTACGGTTGGGTTTTAGCATCGGACCCAACCGTAAATAGTCTAAAAAAAATTCTTATCCAGGATGATTTACGGTTGGGTTTTGACAATCAACCCAACCGTAAATACCAATTGTAATTTTACTTCCAGACAATTTCAACCAATATTTACGGTTGGGTTTAGGCTTCCCAACCCAACCGTAAAACATCCTTTTGAGCATTGAGTTTAAGGTAAAATTGGGGTTTAAAAATCAAATTTTTAAACCTATTCAATCATTTTAACTAGATTGAAGGTGAATTGGGTCATTCAAACAAAGAAAAACCGAAAAAAGCACAAGTACTAGAATCCAATTTTGAATGATCCAGGAGAATTTACGGTTGGGTTTTGGCTGAAAATCCAACCGTAAAATTGATATTCATATTTACGGTTGGGTTTTGGGTGAAAACCCAACTGTAAGTCTGGCATGAAAAAAATGACAGTTTTACGGTTGGGTTTTCAGGCAAAACCCAACCGTAAATATGATTTTTTTTTTGTTTTTTGACTTGATTTTTCCTTTGCTTGGTTTCCAACTTGAAATTTTTGTAAATAAAACATGAGCTAGACAAATTAAAGATAAAATTTTTCTCATACATTCTAACTAAAGTTATATGATGTATATAATACACCCACAAAAAAAAAACCCTTAGTTTGACGCAATTGTTATAATAAACATAGAGTTAGGGAGAAGGAGGAGGGGATTGTCGATGAGTTTGACGAGCTCTTGTTTTGCTCTTAGGACAACGAGTACGAGGAGCAGCACCACTGCCACGAGTACGAGCACCAGCACGACCGCCATGAGTACGAGCACCACGTTGCACATCCTCGGCTTCATCATGTATCTCTTCATCACTAGGTTGCGGCTCTCTTCGGCTAGTAGTCGCATCTCTTGTACCGGCTCTACTCCTCTTTAAATTTCTTGTCGTCTCATCTTTGTCTGCTTCATGAAGCTTCCCAACTTTGGCTTGCAGGTTCTTCAGTTGGTCAGACGTCGTCACATCAACTCTACTTAGGCATGGAGTGATAGACTCTGCCAATGTAAGTGCTTTCTTTTTCACCTTATTTTTCTATTCACATATGAAAATAAAAGTTGGTTGAGTCTTTAGTAATAAATCTTAAAAACATTAATAACAAAAGTAATTTACGTACCAACTTTAAATATGCTTTCTTCCAAAAACCATCTTCTGTGTTGTTTCCTTCACCCCTTTGAAGTATTTTCATAGTTTCTGGATCAATGTTAATGACATTTGGATGACCAAAATGACGATACCAATCCAAGTAATCTTCTGCAGCCTCTTTTTTGCCCGAAGATGAAATTACCTCCTGCCTTTGAATTTGGTAATCCGGTTGATAGCGGTTGTTCCAAACCGCGACCGAAGGCGTTGGGTTGTAGTTGAGCACGATGCTTGGGCCTTCGATCATCGAGTCATTCACAGACCATTTAAAGGCTTCATGTGTTACCTTGGTTTGGACATATCCAGTTTGGCGGAGAGTTCGACGGGGGTTGCACATCACGAACCCAAACAGATGGTACAAAGGCCCGTTGTAGCCTGCCACGTCCGAGAATTGACGTAAATCTTCAACATCTCCTTCATCATCTATGTTAATCTTCACAGAAGGATCAAAAACAACATCATCAACGATGAAAGCATCAATTTCACTTCTTATCTTTGCGATCTGCACTTCTTTATGCTTTGCCTGAGTACCGGTGAAGATGAATTTCTTTCATGTAGGTCCAGTACCATCACCGCTCGACTTCGTTTCAGGATCCAGTCTCAGAAAGTAATCATAGACCCATGCCTATGAAGATAATAAATATTAATATAAGATAATGCGCAAAAAAATCTGAATTTAAACATTGAAATTCCAACAATAAATTACCCGAAGAAGACCAGTATTCCCGGCAATCTCAGTTCCCCTAACCCTCGAGGCTTTTCTAAGGTTGGCAAATAGGTAAGCTAGGGTGGCAGTTCCCCATGAGCAATGCAGTACGTACCGGCCGGTGAGCGATACGAAATTGAAGTTTTCGCCGAAACGATATTTTACCCAGAAAACCGGCCGGTACGGTTAAATACCGGTATTAGCCGGTAATACCCGGTACACAGTATTATCCGTCGGATGAAAAAGTGATATAATCCTAGGGCTAATATTTGATTGAATGAGATGAAGAATGAAGTGAAGGTTTCACTATGAAATCTGCTGTTCTTCTTCTTCGTGAAGCTAGGTTTGAGACTTTGAGCGCCTCCATCTCCGTCGCCTCCATCTTCTCTTCTCACGACAACCCAAGGTAGTATACTTCTTGTAATACATTTTGCTACTGGTAATTTTCACTTACTGGTAATTTTCACTTTCCCCCAATTCAATTTTGGCATCACTTTCTCGGTGTAAATCTGTTCTGTCTTCACCAACTTTCAATGATTCTCTGTGTAATTTGGTAAGTCTAATGGGTTATTACCGATTAGTTTGAATGTTTTGTTTATGTATGGCTTGTTTTGTTTCAAATTTGGTCTACTGTTAATATTTTTTGGTCTACTGTTAATGTTTCAAATGAGTTTTCTTTAGAGCACTAGTCCCTGACTCCATCTTTTATCTACTGTGTTTTTTGGTCTACTGTTAATGTTTTTCTTGTCTTCTTCACCATCTTTGCTGTTGATTCCATCAAACTGAATGGAATTCAGCAACTTTGCTTAGCTTTTCAGAGTCAAGTGGAAGTTATTTACTTAGCTTTGGTTATGTACTTCATGTTCAACATCAGTTAGTCTATCTAGATATATTAGGTAGGTTGTATGCTAAAGAAATCTGATTCGTTTAGTCTATCTAGTTATATACTCCAAATGCGGTCGAGAAATCTGATTCCTTTAGAAAAGCTGTGTTGGCAGTGGTTAAAGCTGCATTTGATTCTATAGACCTTGAATTACATTCTGGGACTCATCTTCTGGCTTGGGGTTGTGGACCACATTTGCTTCCACCCTTTTGCTCAACCTTCTCAGGACGAAACAACTTGGCTCGAAAAGTCGGTGGCAGCTGACATTGGCTCCATTCGTTAAGGTTTGTCGTTTTATCCTTGAGTGGTTATGTTAGGAACTTAGGATTATAACATCTCTCACTTTGTTGCAAATAGTTCTGGATTCCATCTAAATTATTAGATCGGGTTATCATTTTGGCTCATTTTCTTGCTAAGGTTGGATGAGCCTTTAAAAATTTCATGCTGAACAGAAAATCTACGTTATTCCTCGATCCTCCAAGAATCTGTTCCATTTGAGGGTCTCATCTTCTAATGCAGCTTCATATATTGTTCGTAAATAACAGACCCTAACCGATGGATCCAAGAAACAGTTTAATCAATGCTGAATCAAAAACATTATAAAGTAGTCTGCAGGTAACATTAAGATTCCTATTACAACAGTCATTAGTAAATCATACCAAGATGCTTATAAAGTTGTTTGGCTGTTTGATAATCCTCTGTAGGACGACTGTCGCTGCAAAGATATCTTGTTTAATCATACCAACAGTCATTAGTAAATCATTATCGAGTTTAATCTTTTGAGCTTGTAGTTTATCTTCTTTTCCAGCCCTCCATCTTCCTCTTCAAATTGTTGTAGCGCGACGTGAATAAGAAATTGACTGTCGCGAGCTTTCTTCAAACATTTCTCGAGTGCAGTACAGAAATCTAAGGTTTGTAAACTGTTTTCAAAGTACTCTTCAACAAGTTCAAAAAGTTGTTGATTTTTCCATATATCTTGTTTACAATCTAAAATGATCTTTACTACTTCTTCATTCATTTCAAGTAAACAACCAGTAACTTTTTTTAGTGAGTCTAAAGAAAGAGCTCTAACCTCAACACCAGTAGCAAGAGTATTAATAACCTGACTCGTTCGGTGTTGTAATGTCTCGTCAAAAGATTGCAAATCTGGATCAAGTCTACAAGCAGCTTCATAAGAACTTAATCCAGCCTTGCACTCCACTGGTGGTGATTCACCAGGCTTTTTGCTTAATTGCCCACCCATTCCTAGAAAAACACAGAAGACCTCTTGATTTCTAGCTCAAAAACAGAAATGGAATAAAAAAAATAATCAATTTTTAATTAAACCCAAGAGCAAATTTTTAACATTTTCAATCTTACTCACCCAAAACCCAAGTTTGATTCCTGCAATTTCTTAGATCTTGTTCTTCTTAAAGCCAATGAGCAAAACCCTCGTCAATTAATTGCAGAGAAGAGAAGATCCATTGTTGCTTATATGTAGTCATTTATACACTTTTGATTTTTTTAATATCCGCTAAGTGGTTAAAGTGGATCCGGAAAGAGGATTAATTGTTGATGATTATGATGATATCTATAATGAATCTAATGATTTTGATTAAGATTGTAATATGCTTGTTTAATTAGTACTTTAGACGGTGAACTTTGAAGTTGTTGTTGTTTATCTTGTGTTTTTTGTTTGAACTTTGAACTATATGTGGAATTTATGGATCTATATATTTCGGATGAAAAAACATTTGTTATAACGTGTTGAAATATATTTATAGTTATAAAATGTGAGCTACTATTTTTTTTATAAAATTATAAGTATAAAATATATGGACCGATATTTCGCCGGTATTTAAACCGAAATTTCCCCGGTATACCGGCGTACCAGTGTATCGCTCTCGACCGGTATGCACCGAAATCCGGTATGGTACAGCCTTGCCCATGAGTACTCATGCGTCTTCTGGAGATCATCCGTCAACCACTGTAGATAGTGAGCGTTGATCCTGTTTCCTGAGTTGTTAGCAAAGAAGATGGTGCCGAGCATATATAACAGATACGCTCTAGCTGTTCGCATAGCTCTGGTTTTATCTATGACAACCCCATCCTTTTCCAACTGCCGGGTTCCTCCAAACTTCTCCCTGAGACTACGCAACAAGATCTTCTTGGTCATACCTAGACCTTTCTTCGTTGCTTCCCCCGGTTTATCTCCACAATCCAATTTAAAACTTTGATTCGGCTTCTCCCTTCTCCCATCCAAGTGTATCTTTGAAAAGGACACACAGATCACTCTATGACATGTTTTTGTCAAAATCTTCATACACAGATTTACCTTCAACTGGTAAGCCAAGAATTGACTGGACATCATCCGGCGTTATTGTCATCTCACCGAATGGGAGATGAAACGTATCGGTTTCAGGCCAGTAACATTCCCTGAATGATGTGCAGGTGACGCTGTCATACTCCAACATCGAATTCGTAATTCCGGGAGCTAACCCGGTACCATTTACAAGAACTTGGATGGTCATACATTCTTCAGCTAAGGGCCAATGTTGAGCTCTTTGACGAACCAATTTCTTGATCGCCTGTATATGATCCTACAAAGAATAAAAACAATTTTTTTTAAACGGAAATTTAACAAAACAAGAGAAAATTTTAGATTAATACCCTCTTCTTAGGCCACAACACGTCTTTGCCTTTGGGAATATGCTTCCCTTTCGGTTCTGGCTGCTTCCTTGGCTTTTTTTCCTTCAGTCTTGGTTCAGTACAAGCAACAACAATTTCTTTACCTTTGCCTTGAGGGACAAATAGTTTTCTGTCCTTCTCTTCTTCCTCACATTGTTGCTCTTGTGGTGGTTCTCTAATCACAAGAGCACCTCCACTGAACACAGGTAGATCTTCCAAGTCTTGGAAAACATTATATTCCTCTTGTGCAAGTTGAGGAGAACTACCACCCCTACCTCAAAAGTCGTGTTATAGCTCTTTCTCAAGCCTCTATTATCTACCCCTAAATGAACTCCGTGGCGAGGGGTTGGAGTGTGAGAAATAGGTGTTAAATTATTACCCCTATTCTTCTTATGTTTCCTACAACATACAAGCAATACAAGTTAGATAATTTCCAAGCAATTCAACTCAAACAACTTCAATTTGAAAATTCAGAATTTTTTACGGTTGGGTTTCACATATAGAACCCAACCGTAAATAATAAACATCACATACATAGGAGAATTTACGGTTGGGAATTGACACTCCAACCCAATCTTAAATAATCCTCACCAAAAATTTTAACTAGCCAGAAGCATTTACGGTTGGGTTTTCCAATCGAACCCAACCGCAAATAATCTTCAACAATTTTTTTTTACATACACAGAAATATTTACGGTTGGAAAAATGAATCCAACCCAACCGTAAAATTCAAGTAAAAAAATTTGTGCAAATTTTTTTACGGTTGGGTTCAAAATCGAACCCAACCGTAAAATTTCATCTTCATCTCCTACCCTTTTATTTACGGCTGGGAAATTAATCAAACCCAACCGTAAAATTCAAAAAAAAGAATTTGGGCAAATTTTTTTACGGTTGGGTTCAAAATCGAACCCAACCGTAAAATTTCATCTTCATCTCCTACCCTTTTATTTATAGTTGGGTTTTGAGAAAAACCCAACCGTAAAATGAAGAACAAACCAGTTACGGTTGGGTTTTCCAATCGAACCCAACCGTAAATTCTTCTGTAACCAATATTTTTTACAAAAACAACAATCAAACAAGAAAATCAATCACTTTTGGGTTCTAAATATAACATGGGTTTTGTTTAATGCTTTAGATACACCATTGTTTGTTGTTTCGGAGTTTGATTTTGATTGTCACCACCGATTTGTTCTTGAATCTCTTGATTAGGTTGAAAAGTTTGATTTTGGTTGGCATCACTACTACCTTCTACACCTTTAGTATGATTCTTCATCACGATTTTTGGAGTTTAATCGACGAAGAATTTTTCGAATCGACGATTAGTCGATGAGGAATTTCGATGGAGAAGTTGAAATTGGAAAGGTTGGGTTACGGTTGGGAAACTTTAAGTTTTGAGAGAGTTTTGATATGAAATTGAAATTGGAAAGGTTTTGTTTTTATTTAGGTTTTAATTGATTGAAGGGCAAATTAGACTTTTTCATAGATAGAAGGATAATATGGACATTTAACATAGCCCCTAGGACACCCCTTAACTCATTTTTGGGTCACCCTGCCTCACAGTGGAGCCCCTTTACAAATATGGGAGCCCCTTAAATTCTTCATTCGAAACTAATGAATGTAGGGTCGGGGCCCTTAGTTCCACGGGTTAGTTGGGTAAAGAAAGAAAACTCCCTCACATGTAGGACATACTCTTCGAGCCTGACTCTAGCAAGTAAGTAAACTCCCTCCTTGGACGAGCACGGGCTTAGTCAAGTAGAACCGGGTAGCGCTGTTTGATGCTCCGATCGAAAACACTTGTATGAATGGGGCCATGCCTGTAGACAGAATATGCGTTAGAAAGGCCAATCCCTCTCCTAGGACACCAAAAAACCGGGCCGAACTTCAGCAGGCCTGCCCGCTTCCATAGAACAAGATCGTGGCAACGTAGACCTAAGTGCTCATAAAAATTAGTGATATTTTTCATCAAATTGTATATAATATTAATGTAATTTTTTAATAATCCTAATAAATTGTTAATAAATAATAAATTTTGTGTAAGCATAAGTATATGATGTCACTAATATATACACCACTGAAATAATATATATGCAAAAAAACAATGAAATAATATATATAAAAATATAGTGCGGGACATACGCATATGATGTCACCAATGAATAATATATATGCAAAAAAACAATGAAATAATATATATAAAAATATAGTGCGGGACATACGCATATAATTTCATCAAATTGTATATAATATTAATGTAATTTTTTAATAATCCTAATAAATTGTTAATAAATAATAAATTTTGTGTAAGCATAAGTATATGATGTCACTAATATATACACCACTGAAATAATATATATGTAAAAAAACAATGAAATAATATATATAAAAATATAGTGCGGGACATACGCATATGATGTCACCAATGTATAAAAAAACAATTGTTGACAATGGGATTTGAACCCATGCCCTTTCGGAGCAGAACCTCAATCGGCGGCTTAGACCAACTCGGCCATATCAACATTGTTATAATAGCTGCCAGGTAAAATGTAAATGTATACAAATAAATTTTTTTCTTTCACATGGTATATTTCATACTTGCAAACCAGATTAACATAATGTTGCTTTAGTTCTAAAAGGAAAAACTAGTGCCAGAACATACAACTATACAAGGATAAACATTCAGAAATTAGATTGACCAGGCCTGAAATCTTTTACAGGCTAGCGTTGAGATCAGGCCGGCAGGTGTAGGACTTGTATTATGTGATAAAAGAGGTGAAATTAAAAAGACTAAAGGACTCAGATGCAGAGTGACATATTTGGAGGAAACAAGATAATAAGGGAAGTCCCAACGCTCCTAATGGCAAAACAGATGAAGATGTGGAAGTGTACAACATGAAGTTAGCAAAGCATGCAGGTCAGACAAAAAAAAGAAGAAAAGTGGAAGCCACTTGAACAAATCACAAATGACATATTTTCAGTGCCAACAGAACTTAATTTTGAAGTGTTTTGAAATTTCAATTTTAATCCCCTAAACCAAACTGTTCTGTCAAAATTTATTCAACTAGCGTAGACCACTGTGATGATATGTGGGAGGCTTATATGCCTCATAAATCACAATGATATTTGTGTAACACGCTATGTTTGCATTTGCCCAAGGGCAAGTTAAGTAATCTATCCCTGATACAAAAAAAAACAACAACTTGAAATCGATAAGTTTCTTTCGCAACTTATTTGTTCCATTGTTGGTTTTATAGCTAAACAGTGCTACTTTTGTCTTTACCATTCAATATATTACAAGTCTGTAACTAGAGATGCCCATGCACTAAAATTCAAGGAGATTTTACTTTATAAAACACATCACGGAAATCAAATGACCCATGGGATTTGTGTTGTAGCTCGTAAAAGGGAAAATTGGAAAAATGCTCCATATTATCATTGTCCCATTGGAAAAATATCCTGTAAAAAAAGTTATAAAAAAGTCTGGAGTTTTTGAGGGTGACTAAAAACTAATTTGGGGCGACTAGTAAAACAAAATAAGGTCATTTTGAAGTAATCTCAATACATCCCTTATCCATATTTTTTTTTATAATGTCTAATCTACCCTTGCTTAATTAGTGTTAATTTTGATTAATTAGTTAATGAAATTGGGTTAAGTTAGTGTTAGATGATGAATTTGAGTTTTAGTTTTAGAATAGAAATAGAGAGTGTGTTAGAGAGGAAGAAGAAGAAGAATTTTTGGGAAATCAGATTTTACCTAAATTCAATCACAAACATGGATGAGTATGAGGAAGAAGGTGAGATTGAACATGAAGAACATAATATTGAAGGTTCAAAGACGTTTATAGATGACGATTTGGGATATTTGTTGGATGATCCAAATTTTGGTATGGAAGAAAACCTAGACGATGAATCACATCAAAATGAAGATAATAATGCATCAAACAATCAGGTATTGTGTTAAGAAGCTCAAAACCCAATTTGTATGCGTTTGTATATGATCGGCAACAAAGAAAATTCATTTTTACATGCATTTAATGCCATGGACGTCCCATAATCGGTAGTTTATGGTACTCCATAAACTACCGATTATAGGTATGTTCCAAAATAATTGAACAACCGGTAGTCTCGTGAAGATTACTTACTACCGATTATACAAAATCCCCAAATTGAATTTTTTTTGAATTTCTTTTTTCATAATCAGTAGCTTAGGAAAACTTATTGTCTACCGATTATGTTACTCGCCCCAAATTGATTTTTTTTTGAATTTCTGTTTGCATAATCGGTAGTTTAGGAGAACTTATTATCTACCAATTGTGTTAGTCGCCCCAAAACTGAATTTCTCCAAACCTACAAATTTTTTATTTTGCAAACTTTTTGATCGGTAGTTAATGTCATATAGTTACCTAACGATTGTATTATAATCGATAGTGGTGTAACACACTAAACCTCCGATTATATGTGTACCAGACTTGACTTGATTTCTTCCTACAATCGGTAGTTTAGGAATACATATTACCTACCGATTGTAGATAATCGGTAGCACGAGAATATTATTAACTACTGATTGTTGGTAATCGATAGTAAGTGAACGTAATTAACTACCGACTATCATTGTGTAACTCATTGCTATTTTACGTAGATTATTGAATGGGTTAATCCTGTTTCATACGAGGGTCCTGATACTTCCCTACACTATGCAAATAATTTGGTACGCTACCTACCCACTCTTAACTTGTTCTAAGAATGTATGTTACATGGTTAAGCTTATGATATTTGTTTGTTATAAGCGCATTAAGACATTTGGAAGTAAGGCGGAGGCAAAGGAATGGCTTCTCAACAAGGCAAAAGAGAAGATGTGCGTTGTAGTTCAGAACAATTGCGTGAAAGTTGATCGATTTGAAATGATTTGTGAGAGAGGTGGCGAGCGAAAGAGTCACATGGGAAAGAATTATAAATACGTAAAGAAGACGAAGAGGATATACCGAGGTAATTCAAAGAAGATTGGATGCCCATTTAAGATTATCTTCCATAAGCCCGAAGGTAAGAAAGGAAAAGTATGGAAAATGTTTAGAGTTGCTAATGGTCGTCACAACCACGAAGATCCGGAAAATCTTGTTGGGCACGTAATGGTTGCCAAGTTAAAACCAAAGGAAATGGAGACGGTGAAGTCTATGAGGACCATAATGGAAGCAAGTTCAATCTTATCTAAGATAAAGGCGAACGACCCCAACAACTTGTCTTCATTGTCTACAATTTCTTCGGCGCTAGCAACGATCAAAAGGGCGGAATGGGATGGTCGAATGGTTATGCAACAATCAGATTGGTTACCCGAGAAACACAATTACACGTTGAGAAAAGAAGAAAAGGATGGTAAGGTGATTCGTATTTTCTTGGCACATCCAAAAGATGATCCAATTGGCTCAATGCTTTCATCAAATTTTGTTGATAGATGCTACTTACAATACAAACAGGTACAACATGAAGTTGTTGAACATCGCTTGCCACACTTCGGACAAATGCACATTTACGGTGGCTTGGGGTTTAATGGATCCTGAGAACGATGTGAGTTGCATTTGGATGTTGCAAACATTAAGGTCGATTTATAATGACAAACATTTTCCAAGGCTTATTGTAACGGATAACGATACAGCCTTGATGAATGCAATAAATGTAGTGTTTCCGGAAGCCCGGAATTTGCTTTGTACGTGGCATATTCAATGCAACATCAAATCCAATTACAGACATCATGTCCAATCTAAAAAACGAAACAAATGTACCAAGAGGTCGAAGGAAGAGGATAAACGTATTAGTAAACTAACCATGGAAGAACGAAAAGAAGAGAAAAGGTTGGCCGATGAAAAGTGGGTCGAGGATGGAATAAAGTGGTCTTTATTTCTAAAAGCATGGGATAAGATAGTTTGGTCGATGACGGAGGATGTTTATGAATACAACTTGAAGAACTTTGAGGATGAATGGGGCAAGAACTATCCCAAACCAGTTAAGTATTGCAAATCACAATGGTTGGGACCGCATAAGGATAAGTTTGTGTTTGCATGGACATTTGAATATCAGAACTTCAAGAACGATGAAACAAGCATAACATAGGGGTCCCATGGATGATTAAAGAAAATACTAGTCAATAGCCAAAATGGGGTCGTGTCGGTCCAAGAAGCAATCCATGAGTTCACCGATCGTAACCTCACTAAGATTTATGGTTCAATGGAAAAAATTTGGCATAGATTCCCTTTGGAACATTTAAAACATAAAGATCTTCTAATGGGTATAGTTTACAAATTTTCTTGGTGGGAAATAAATTTCATGATAAAACAACTGGAGTTGTACAAAGATCACGATGATGAGACTACGGTTTGCAACTACAAGACGATGATAGGTATTGGACTCCCGTGTCGTCACATGTTGGAAGGTATATTGAATTTATTTACATTAATGATATTCATCCCTTTTGGAAGCAATTAACTTTCAATCCAAGCACCCTGGCGGTTGATGGTGCGTCGTTCGTGGAGACGGAAATATTTGCATGAATACTCGAGCGTTACTCTACGTCAAATGGGGGACAAAAGAAAATATTGATGCACTATTTAGAGGAAGCCCTTCACCCCTGTCAAAAGGTTGTTCAGGAACCAATGAAAGGAAAGGCGATGGGTAGGCCGAATACCGAAAAGCCGAGGTCAATTCAAAGAAAAGAGTTGAAGGAATGGTTATCTAGTCATCGTGACCTTTCCAGGCATGAACGTACTGAAGATGAGTATGAAGATTTTCCGGCTCCAGCGAAAAGGGGTCGTCCAAGGAAGGATCAAGGTGGACCATACTCACGAAAAGTCAAAGCTAAGGTCTCTACGATTCCTTCGCAACTAAGTCAAACCCAATCTATACATGATGAGTATTTGGAACAACTCCATCTACTCATTATACCATTTGTTTTGCCCACAAACGATGTCGATGGGGATGGAAATTGTGGTTTCCACGTTGCTTCGGAAAAATTCTGAACACACATAATCGGTAGTTTTATTATTTTTTTAAACTACCGATTATGAAAGTAGCCTCAAATTGGAAATCGCAAAAAATTTCAAATTTCCAACGTGCTGAACATGCATAATCGGTAGTTAAAAAAAGTTTAAACTATCGATTATGAAAGTTGCTCCAAATTGGAAAACGGATTGTTTTTTCAAAATTCCAACATGTTGAACATGCATAATCGGTAGTTTAATTTTTTTTAAAACTACCGATTAGGAAAGTAGCCCCAAATTGGAAATCACAATTTTTTTCAAATTTCCAACACTCTGAACACTCATAATCGGTAGTTTAATTTTTTTTTAAACTACCGATTATAAAAGTAGCCCCAAATTGGAAATCACAAAAAATTTCAAATTTCCAACGTGCTGAAAATGAATAATCGGTATTTTTTTTTTTTAAACTATCAATTGTGAAAGTAGCCCCAAATTGAAAAACTCATTTTTTTTTCGAATTTCCAACATGTTGAACATGCATAATCGGTAGTTTAATTTTTTTTTTAAACTACCGATTATGATAGTTGCACCAAATTGGAAATCGCAAAAATTTTGAAAATTCTGAACATCTATAATCGGTAGTTTTTTTTTTTTTTTAAACTACCGATTATGATAGTTGCACCAAGTTAGTGAAAGGGCATTTAAGTATTTTTACATACCACTAGGTTATCCATAGCCACATCTGTGGGACAGGTTTAAAAAAGTCGCCCCTAAATGGTTTTTGATCGCCCTCAAAATGACTAGGTAAAAAAGAGCCAACCGTCTAGTTTTTCATCCAAATAGTCAATATCTCGTCTGACGAGATATCGTTAAGGGAAAAATTACCAGATTAACCTTATAATGTTTACATAAAAACCGACTGGCACGTGGACAGATCTCATCCAATAGATCTCGATTTAATCGTACGGCTAAAAAGTAGGACTATCTAAAATTACTGTTTATGTCGGGACAGGTGGATTTTGAACGGCTCGATCTCGTCCACATTTTACCCAAAAGTGATGACACATACTCTCCTTGTAATATCGATCTCATCTTTTTCGTTTCTCTTTACACTTCATATTAAAAATAAAAATACAGAGACAGAAAGGAAGAAAAGCCGCTGAGAATTATGATCACAGCTGCTGATCTTTAAATTTTTATTTTATACTAGGTAAGTAATAACCCATTATTTTGATCAAGAGTTTGTCATTTTTCTCCAAAAATCCTGGGTTATTTTGAGGTTTTTCATGGTATTCATTATTTTTGCATAAAATTTCTAATTGATGTTTTTTTATTGGTTTTGCTTTGTAGGTTTTGTTTACCATAAAGTAAAAGTTAAGTCTTTTGTTGAAGTTTGATTCATCTGGGTGGAATTTGATATGTTTGGGTCATTTACTATATCTGATTATAAATATTTTTCTTTGGATCATGATTGTAACCTTAACATGATTTGATTAATGTGGTTAATTAAGGGTTTTTTTCTGATTTGGAGAAAAGTGAGAATTAGGGTTTTAGTAATTGAATATAGGATTTCTCATTTGATTAAATATGTTTGTTATACTGTTACGATAGGTTTTAATTTCATTAATAATGTTGTTAAATTTTTTCTAGGAGGATATTATACTATTAGACGACTGTTGCCACGGTGGCCGGACCGACTAAAAAGAAACACACTACTCCATATTAAAGTTGGGTACCCTTTTGGGTTATGATATTGGCGAGTAACGAGCTATGGGATGTGGTGTCGAATGACACAGCCTGTGATATAGTGTTTTGGGCTGCACAGACCCGTCTGCACCCGCTATTTTAACCCGTATCCGTCAATATCGTCCCACACATACCTACACCCGCCAATTTACGGGTCGGTTGCGGGTAACTATTGCTTTTATCCGCCATGGTTGGATCGGGTGACGGGTGGAATCCAAAATAACCCGACCCTACACGCCTACCCGCAAAAAAAAAAACTTCTCATAGATTGCATCCTGTTCCTTAATCCTAGCCGTCCGAACCCCTATATATGAAACTGAAAACCTAAAATCACCACAGCTATGTACTGCGCCTCTTCTTCTAACCTTCCCATCTTTTTGGCTTCCTTCATTACCATCACAACCATTCTCATTTGTCCCTCTCAATCACAAACATATCATCATCACAAGCATCAATTTGTTTACCCTAATTTCTCTTATATGTTCCTTATAAATATTTGTATTTGTTGTTTGTATAATGGAAGTGAAATCAGTGATCAATTACAGTTGAATAAGAAGAAGAAAAATAAGGGAAAGAATGAGTTTCTGAATAGAGATTTATAGAAATATCTAAAAAGGGATTTTTTTAATGGATGGATTTTATATAAGAGATGGTGGTAAATATAGATTTCTTGTTCATTCTTTCCTAAATCTTCTTCTGATTTCTCTCATCTTTAAATTGTGTTTCTTAGATTTGTTTAAATGGGGTATTTAATGAAGAAATTAAGTAAAAAATGAATATAAATTTGGTTAAATTAGCTAGAGAAAGTTGATTTTCTAGTATGTAACACTTTAATACTAATTTTGATACTTTTGATTTTGCTAATTATCTAATATATTTTTATACTTTTTGTTTAACCTAATTGTAATAAGATTAATCGAATCAAGTTATGTTATTGTATGGAAACTTCATCGAACAAAACTGAATCTTCTTTTCAATTAGTTATTATAAAAAAGACGAACCTTATCATTTTTATTATTTTTTTATTTTTTCATGGACCGAAAGTAGTAGTTCCTTTATTTAAAAAAATTACACGGTTATAACCGTACCCACCCGACCTGACCCTGACCCGGTTAAATGACGGGTCGTGTTGAAACCGACCCACTGTTAGGGTGGGTCGATTATGACTAAGAGATTTTCATACCCGTTTTTGGTGGGTTGGGTGGCGAAATAGGTTAAATTTGACCCACCCGACCCGTTGTGTAGTCCTAATTGTTTTTATTAGTATCATAAAAAATTATAGATATTATTGTAGCTGGCATGAATGTACATTTACAAAGCGCAACCATGAACAAGAAATAACAACGAGTGAAAGACACGCCTTTTGCTAATTCAGTTAAGTTTTGCTTACAACAATACAAATTCCACAAAAATAAATTTCCAGGTTTCAATGAAAGAACTATGCTGTCAGTTCTACTTAACCCACAAGAAAATCTAACCAGTCTATCATATGAACTTATAATAATGTGGGTTCAACTTCAAGTTTTCCAATAATGCACTATCATTCCATCGAATTTATCCACATATTTCCTAATTTTCTTTTCTATAAAGTTAAAATCATAGTACAACAATGCAATACAAATAACACAAAAGGTGCACCGGAAACCATAAAAACAATCTGAATACACATCAACCCCAAAGTCACAAACACATATTTAGCTTAGTGAAACTAAATCTTTCACCTCATAGATGAATGAAACACATACCAAAAGATTTGTGGTAGTAGATATACATAGGGTAGGAGACACCCTTAAAAGCATGAACTTCTAAAACCAAGAAAGTCTATAAATTTTAACAAAATGATGGTATTTGGTGACTTTGGAGTTCGTGATTTACAAAAGACATGTATGTTTGCATATGTGCATATTGCATGGAAATGAACCCAATTTTAAATAAAGAATGGTTAGATTTTCAAAATCACACCGCTCCACGTGACTCGTTCTTCGTGGCCTGTGACCTAGAAAGCTGGAAGAAAGAAAAAGAGATAGAGAGGGATTGAGTCTATTAGGTGGTCGGATCATGTTATGAATTGGGTCCATTTCCATTACATTGACATAAGCACCATGCTAAGAAGAACCACATGAATGCAGGACATGCATGGTCATGGAAACGTCAGCTAATTCATACCTCCTACTCTCATCTAGGCGCACCCAGTGTCATTTCCTTTAGCCTAAAACTTGTGTCTTTGGATTGCGTTGCATCAGAGATTTTTAGTCCCAAGTTCAACACAACACAAAACAAAGCCAAAAACCATATGCATTTAACTAATCCGGTATATATATGATTCCTGATAGAGGATAACACAATATACACTGTAAGCTAAGGTACATATGTCCGTATTATCAAGTGAGATAACTGTGAATTTGTAAAACCATCTCTAAGGTCTAACGCCAACAACAGGAATAAGATGCATCTCTAAGGTCTAACCCAACAACAGTTAAGAAAAAAATTCGAGATTTCATTTTAGTAAATTGCTTGTAAACCCATTTCAGAAACTTCATAAGCTTTCAGAAGAACATCTTGAAATGAAATTCCCACACTTTATCAAGCCAACTAAAACTTGATAACTCAAATAAACCCATTCGTGAAAACAAATATATTTAATAAAATAGGAAAGGAAAATTTGTTCAACACCTTAGATTGAGTTCACAAACTACTTCACTACTTCATTCACTACACCAAATCGACGATTTTGAGATGTTTATATCAGTTGTTATGAATTTAAGGGACACATATAAGTGTCTCAAATTGTGGGTCTAGAATATTTGAGACGTATTAAGCGACACTTATAAACATCTCTTATTAATTTAAGCGACACTTGTTAAATGTCTCTTATATTATTTAGCGACACTTTCTATGTGAGCCATTATTATTAATCTGCCTAATTAAAGCGACGCATAAATTAATTTATAGTTTAATATATGTCGTTTTTTTGCCACATGTACCTTTTTTTTTGCTATACTATATCCGTCTCAAAATTAAATTAGCTTTAAAAAAAACCATAATTTTCCCCCAAAATCAAAATTTCCTGCAACTGAATATAGGCATCTAGCCATTCCATTCTCAATCAAATATGAAAGCATAATTCAATCAATTGCCACATCACATGTGAATCGATTTATACAATCATAATCAATCATTCTCACAATCACAATTACATATGTAAAATATATAACTGCTGGCAATATAATTTGGGATCAATGTTTGAGCATATTTTGGTATTCAATAACAAGGTACTTCCTATAAACCTGTTCAATCAATATCATGGGACTTATTCCACATATTCTACAAGAAATTAAGAAAAGAATTACCTACAACTTGTTCAAATCAATATCCTGCTTATCCAACTCTCTTTCTTCTTGATTTCCTTATAATGCCACCTGATGTAAAGGGAACATATGTTGGAGTCGGTTCGAATTACAAAGAAACAGGACAAGATAAAATGCAAAACCATCATCCAAGCTTATCCCGTGGTTTATGTTCTGAATTGACAACATACCTGGCCTGAAGTTCTGAAATCTTAAGTGGTAATAACCGCTCTCGTTCAAAAGCAGCTTTGTTTACCTATTGAAACAATGCATTAAAATAGTCTGGTCAGCCAATTTTATAAAGCAACAACTATTTTAAAAGCTTTTAAGTTTAATTCCACTTTTAGCAGCAAATACAATTATGAAAATCGTGTTACACATAATACCATTCGAAGGCACAAGAATCAACTATGAAGAAAAACAATCCAAGTTATGTTTGGGTTCAGTCCAATGAAGAGAAGAAGGTAGAAAATTGCTATCAAGGGTCAATAACTTATTTTCTGGTTCGTGGTACTGAGAACTATTTCACAAGTCAGTGCCTTTGTACCACCTCAGTGCCCTCCCATTGTACCAAATGACCAAGAACCAGTAAGTTTTCCATACTTGGTACCAAATGGATCAAAAAGCAGAGCAAAGTGCAGCCAATGTTACGAATAAGTCCTGAAGACATAGGAATAAGAGAAAAAGAGAAAAGTAATTACTCTTAACGGCAAATATTAACTGAAAAAACACAATGACGGCAATGATTTTTATGGGAAATATAGTATCTTTGATTGTAATTGTTGACAACCGGACGCAACATATCACAAGTCGTCAGGATGGCCGAGTGGTCTAAGGCGCCAGACTCAAGTTCTGGTCTTCGAAAGAGGGCGTGGGTTCAAATCCCACTTCTGACATTAAAATATTTTAGATCTGGGTTCGACCCCGGTATCGATTTAATGTGGGACGGTCGAACTTGAGCTGGTCGGCTTTCCTAGGCTGATTTTCTTTAAAACAGTTAGTTAAATTTATTATTTTAATATATATTTGAAATTTTAAAATAAAAATAAATCTCACTAAATTAAAAAATATTTATTTATCTAAAAAATTGATTCCACTAACTAAAAAAAATATTTATATAAAAATTGGGTCCATTTGGTTAATTTGTCAATTCTCCCACTATAAAGAATTAAACATATTACCGATAATTTTTAATAAAAACTTTACAAGCTTTTGGCTATAGTAAGGAATGGTGTGACATGAATTTTCAGTGTGTATCTTCTTCTTCTATTGTTGTCCTACTAAATGGACATCCCTGTGAGGAATTCAATCCCTCAAGGGAAATTAGACAAGGGGATTCATTATCCCATTATCTATTTATTCTTTGTATGGAAGTCTCTTCGATACTTCTCATTCAGTTAGAAGCAAAAAAAGAAAATTCATGGAATTAGATTAACCAAAAATGCAACCCCTATATCTCATCTTTTTTTCGCAGGGGATCTGCTGCTTTTCACTAGAGCGGATTTAGAAAGTTGTAAAAATATTTTAGATGCTATAAATCTTTTTAGCCTGGCTCGGGCCAAGTCATAAATTTTTCTAAATCTGGTCTATTCTTTAGCAAAAAGGTGCATAATAAACACAAAGGAATAATATCTAGAATTTTGAAGATAAAAAAATTGATATTAAAGACTCACATTTAGGTGTCCCTCTGTTTATAGATAGATCTAAATTAAAATCCTTTGATAGCATAATTGAAAAAATGGAACACAGAGTAAAAGGTTGGATAGGAAAAATGCTTTCACAACCAAGTAAAATGGTGTTAAACAAATCTGCACTCTCTGAAATGCCTATTTTCAGTATGGGTTGTTTTATTCCACCAAAGAAAATAACTGCTAGGATAAATGCAATACATCGGGACTTTTGGTAGGGAAAAAATTCTACTTCTAAAGTGGTTTACATAAAAGCTTTTGATTTTTTATGCAAACCAATTGACCAGGGAGGCCTAGGTTTCAAAGAAGCAAAAAAAGTAAATTTAGCCATGGTAAGCAGAATAGCCTGGAGACTTGTGAGCAATCCAGATGACTTATGGGGAAAAATCCTTAAAGGAAAATACTTCAAAAAGCCTGGGGCTCTATCCAAGAAAAAAACAAATTTTTCCTGGATATGGAATTGTATCCTTCAAGGAATTGAGCAAATCAAGAAATATAACATTTGGTTAGTAGGGGATAGAAAATTTATAAACATTTGGCATGATAGGTGGATACCGGGAATGGATTCTACTTTATCTCAAACTACCTCTATTGCTAATAATAACATAACACTGTGTTAGAGTTAATAAACTCCAACACTAATAAGTGGAATCGTGTTACTTTAAATTCTCTGTTTAACATCTCTTTGGTGTATGAAATAATAAATATTAGGTTATACCGAAAAAAGGAAGGAATGCTAAAAAAAGATAAGCTCAGGTGGTCCCTAACCAGAAATGGAGATTTCTCTATGAAATCTCTCTATGTAAAACTCCAGAATCTTTCTTTTATAGTCTATAGAACTTCTAGTAAATTCTGAAAAACTTTATGGAGCATGGATTCTTCTCAAAGAGTCAAGCCCTTTGTATGGAAATGCTTGCAAGATGCTTATCCTACCAAAAAGAAGCTAGGATCTATCTTGAATGTGGATAATAAATGTATTTTCTGTCAGACTCATGTGGAAACAACTCAAAACTTGATTTTTGACTTATGCAAACGAAGTGTGGAATCTTCCTCCAATGGTTATACAGGGGGTATCTCTAAGCTCAAACTCTATCTCTGATAATTCTTTCCTAGCACATTACAATAAATGGACGGAAGGAAATGAGAACTCAAACTCCATGGTTGTAGCCTCAACCAAATGCTGGTTCATATGGAAAGAGAGATGTCTCAGAGTTTTTGAAGACAAAAAGAGATCTTCTTCTCAACTTGCAATGGCTATTTCAAACCATTATGCATATTGGCACCCAAACAAGACCAACCAAACACATTAGATAGTAACTTCAAACAGACAAACTTTATGGACATTCCTTAGTCTTAATACTTTCAAAATAAATTGTGATGCTTCTTGGAAATATGCAGTCACTAATGCAGGGTTTGGTTTTATTGGACATGCACTTTTGGAGGAGCAGAAATGGGAAGCTTCAGATGCTCTTCACCAGAAGAAGCGGAAGTTGTAACTCAAATGCTCTTCACCAGAAGAAGCGGAAGCTGTAACTTTGTTACAAGCAACAAAATGGGTCAACACAATAAACATTAAAAACCTGGTCATTGAGGGGGACAATTTATCTACTATTCTATATATGCAGGGGAAAAAGATTTCAGTCCAGTGGCAAACCAAGACAATTTCGGATGAAACTAAAAGCTGGGCAGACATTTTGGTTTCGTTTCTAGGTTTCAGGTTTGTTGACAGAAAGGCTAACAAGGTAGCAGACTTATTTGCAAAGAAAGGAATATATTCTCCTAACTCAGTTTTTTGGGAGGATTCTGCACCAACTTTTCTAATTCCTAGTATAACCTTTGACACTATCAAAGCTTATAATTTATCTACTTTGAATAACTATGTTGTTACAAGTTTGGAAGAAACTAATCAAACTGATTCACCCATCGTCGGGACATCTCATCTGAAGTTGATCCTAAACGAAACTGAATCATAAGATTAGTCAACTCTGTGTATGTTTCGTTGTTGGTTTTAATATATCTATCATTTTTAAAATAAAAATAAAAATCTAAACAACCATATATAAAATTGAAAAAAAGCTTTTAGGCATGCTCTATACGGCTATGCCAATGGGTCATGCATGTAGTTATAAGATAATTACATTTTAAAAACCGTCCATCAAAATCAAATGTCACCTGAACATATTATTTAAGTGGGCTTATAAAAAGGGGCAAAACTTTGTGTGCAATCATGCCTACAATTGCCTTTAAATCATAATTAAACTACATTGATGAATCCAACCGTTGAATTCCATTGCCACTTCTTTATAACGATTTTTTTGGGGGGATAATGGATTTTAAAGAACAATTATTATTTTTTTGGGATAATGGGATTTGTGAGGGGACCGTCCTCAAATTGGGATAAGGTTATTATGAAGTAAAAATCAAAATCCTATATCCATATATTTTAGTTAATGGTTAAGATATCTTTTGTATAATATTTTTTTTTATTTTTTTATTTTTTTTTTATTTTTTTTTATTGGGTTTGGTTCGGTTAGGTTTTCTATTTTTTAGCCGAACCTTAATATGTTGTTCACAAGTCAGCCGAACAGAAAGAGGTTCGGTTAAAAAAAAAACTCAGATGAACCTTAATATGATATTCGTACTGAAGTTTGGTTAGGAAAAAAAAGAACAAACCGAGCATAGGTTCGGCTAGGAAAAAAAGTCAACTTAGCCCAAACAGATTGAGGTTCGGTTAGGGAAAACAACTCAGCCGAACCTTAATATGATCTTCCTATTGAAGTGCGGCTAGAAAAAAAAACCAACCAAACTAAGTTTGGCTAAGAAAAAAAAGTCTATTTAGCCGAACAAATTGAAGTTCAACTAGGAAATATTAAAATACAAACTAGTTGAACTTAAAATAAAATAAAATAAAAATAAAATAATAAACAAAAAATAAAATAATATAAAATATTTATAAAGATAATAATTTAATTTAAATAAATAAAGGATAATTTAATCATTTACTAACACTAGAACACCCCTCATCACCGTATAATGGATGGACTAATCATTTAATGGTCCCCTCAAAAATTCCATAGTCCCCAAAAAATCGATCATTCTTTAGCATCGATTTATTAATCACACTAATTTTTTTTATCCAAAATATTTATATATTCAGTTGGATTTTATTTAAAATTTATTATAGATTAAAAAATAATTAAAAGAAAAATTGAAGATATAATAGAGAAAATATAATTATGATAAATAAAAGAGTTAAAAAACATATATTATGAATAAATATTGATAAAAAAAAATTTATTTTGAGAATTTTGATAAAGTATCCCGTTTTATTGACCTCTATTAAAATATTATTCCCGATTTTTAAATTTTTCTAAAGTACCCTTACAGTTAGGTTTTCCATCTAGGTAAGTCAACACTAGTTTACTTTTCTAAAGTTTACGTATTTACCCTTTATTTGTAGCCACGTTGACCTTCTACATCATTTTCCAGGTTCGTCGAGCTCGGTTCAGGATCGTTTCACCATTTTTAGGTTCGTTACATCGTTCCCCAAAAGGGTTCATTATTTCCAAGTGTCTTGGGGTTATTGGCTGGTTGAGGAATCAACCTTCTACAACACTTTTCAGGTTCGTCAATCCCGGTCCAGGATCGTTACACTGCTTTCAGGATCGTCGAATCATTTACCCTCCCCCGCCAACGAGATGTGGTCCAGGGATAGATATGACTTTTAATAGATGAGGTAAATACCACCTAGCACTTAACGAGATGTAAACCGTTATTTAAAATAAAAAACGATTTAAAAAATACTTTGGATAACTTTTAAAAAACGAGGATATTTTCATCTAATATATATCTCAAAACCGAAATACTTTATCAAAATCCCATTTTATTTTTTAGTGGGGCGCAATTCTACTTTACTAGGCAGACATTAAAAAGTGATGGTGGCTCCTATGATCATCCTTGCAAGAAGTGAAAAAAGAAAATATGTTGTCTTAAGTGTATTTTGGAGTCACGGTTAAACACTCAAAAGATAGCTGCTATGATTTAGAGTAAAAAAGGTTTTAATTTCCTAAATCTATAAAACACGTTTGAATAATAGTAATTTAGTTCTTGTTGAACTCATATTAAGAAACCATTACAATTAAGGAAACTGCTTCAACTATAAATAAATACTAACAAGACTTAATTAAACCTGATGTTTTTAAGGGTTACCCAAAAAGAATTTGGGGTGACAAATAAAACAAAATAAGGTCACTTAGAAATTATATCAGCACACCCCTTTTTCATATATTTTCTTTAATGACGAATCCGTCCTTGCTTAATTAGTATTAATGTTGATTAATTAGTTTGTTAAATTTGGTTATAGTTAGTGTTAGAAAATTATTTGAGTTATAGTTTTAGAATATAAATAGAGAGTGTGTTAGAGAAGAAGAAGAAGAAGTTTGGGAAAACTAGGTTTTACATAAAATCAATAACAAACATGGATGAGTATGAGGAAAGAGGTGAGAAACATCATGAAGAACATAATATTGAAGATTCAAAGACGTTTAGAGAGGATTTGGGATATTTGTTGGATGATCCAAATTTTGATGTGGAAGAAAACCTAGACGACGATTTAACGAGAGAAACAATGAATCACATCAAAATGAAGATAATAATGCATCAAACAATCAAGTATTTAGTTAAGAAGCTCAAAAACCCACTTTGTATGCGTTTGGATGTGATCGTTAACAAAAAAAATTCATTTTTGCATGTATTTAATGCCATGGACGTCCCAGAATCGGTAAATAATGGAGTACCATATCTATCGATTACACACTCCAGTGCCAAAAATTTGGTATAATCGGTAGTCTCGTGATTTTGATTACTACCGATTAAACAAAATTCCCAAATTATTTTATTTTTCCGGATTTTGATTTCATAATCGGTAGTTTAATGGAGTACCATATCTACCGATTACAGTTGTCGCCCCAAAAATGAATTTCTCAAAACTTACAAAAATTTTAACTCTTCATCTTTCACAATCGGTAGTGGATGAAAATTTATATCTACCGATTGTAGTCAGAATTGAATTAAACTTAAAATTTATGCACTTTGTAATCGGTAGTTTAAAGATCAAATTTATCTACCGATTCCATTGTAATCGGTTGTTGTTTAACAAATTAAACCTCCGATTATACTTGTTTTTGTGTACAAAACTTGTTTTGCCATAATCGTAGTACGTGAACATAAATAACTACCGATTGTTGGTAATCGGTAGTACGGGAAATTAATAACTACCGATTGTATTTAATCGGTAGTATAGAAACATGGTTATCTACCGATTATTTCTTTCTAACTCACTGCTATTTTATGTAGATTGTTGAATGGGTTAATCATGTTTCATATGAGGATCCTGATACTTCCCTACACTACGCAAATGGTTTGGTACGCTACCTACCCACTCTAAGAATGAGCATATTGAAGCTGAGTATCCAGATGTGCCGGCTCTAACCGAAAATTCACTTAACATCTAACTTCATAATACTATTTCAGAAAACTTACTACATATTGTTCATACTTGTTCAAAATAACTTAAAACATCCGAAAAAAACGAAACAAAACATAATATAGATATTCAAAGTGATCAATCTCATTGATCTCATTAAATTTTTTCACTCCTTGTTACTCGTTTCTTCTTCTTCTTCTTCTCCTTCTTCTTAGGCTCATCAACAACTTCATCTTTCCTAATTGGACATATCCAGTAGGATGCCACAAGGGTCCATGGTAAAACGACAACTCAGATCTTCTCGCTATATGTCCACTAGCTCGGTCTTCCTTGTATGGATCATAGCATACATCTTTGGACGTCATCAAGTCTAATGTCCTCCTCAAAGAAATCAATTGCTTCTCCTTAGACCTTGAACGGTTGTTGTCGAAGATGTATTTTGTTTCTCTGGGTGTTCCTTTCTCCCATATCGGATTCTCTTTGACCTACTCAAGGGACGGGAAGTGGTCATAAATTCATGTCTAGTGTACATATCAAACCAAGTATGAGAAAATTGATTCTTAAAAAAGAAAAAAATTAATAAAAATAAAAGCATCAATAGAGTTACCAAAATACCTGTAGTAGGATCACGTTCCCGACAATTTGACTAGTTTATTCCCTCGATGCCTTTCTTAACTCTTTTATCAAGAACACATGGCATGCGGTGCCCCACGTGTAATTACGAACTTTATTGAGACGATGCAATAGTTGTAGAAGGTTGGCGTCGACCCGGTTTCCACTACAATTGGGGAAAATGACACATCCCAAAACACATAGGAGATATGCAGTCACTGCAGCATTCACTTCGTCGTCGCTATACTCTGGATTCATTTCTTCTTTATCCTTGGTGCCTTTGAACATATTCATCAAGTGGACCATGCTGAACTGTCTAGTTTTGTAACGAAAGAACCGGTTGAACTCATTGTTGGATGTCGCTCGATCCCAACCAAGGCACTTCTGAGTGTAAAAATAAATTTGTTCCCAGCTTAACTGCTTTACATAATCAAACTTGATAGATGTACCATGGTCAGCGAGACTAAGAATCTGCACCACATCATCTGGGGTGATCGTCATCTCTCCAAACGACATGTGGAAGGTATTAGTCTCAGGATACATTCTCTCCATGAATGATGATATCGACACCCGGTCATGCTCTAACATTGAATTCTCGGCAGTAGTAGATAACCCCGAGTCATAAATAATTTTCTTGAACCTTTCACACTCACCATCTAATGGCCAGTCTTTCATTTTTCTTAGTGCAGCTGTAGGTTTGAGTAGACGAACCGCATGAGAATGATCCTAATATACACAACGAATTATAAAATAATTAGAATAATGGTTAACATTTCTACGAATAAAAAGAAAATAGCTTAAGAATGGTGTTTTATAATTATTACCTCAGTTGAATAAATTTCTTTGGCCCAAGAGTCTTTGTATCCAAATAACAGATCTTCTCCATCTCTTGGTAACCCATGGATTTGGCCTGCTTCAATACCCTTCATCTTCAAAGAGGCGTGGACTTGGTGTCCTCCTTTCTTCTTTATTACCTTCTTTGTACCTTGTCCTTCTCCTTGTGTAGCACTTGGTTCTCCTTCTTCTTGGTTTCCAACTTGTGGAGCACTTGGTTTTCCTTCTTCTTGGTTTCTAACTCTTGAAAAACTTGGTTGAGTTCCTTCGGTGATAGAGATTCCGCGAGCACTCTTTTCTCTTATTGCACTAGCTGTTAATTTCTTACCCGCTTCACGACGAGGCCCAAAAAAAATTGTATTTTGGGCATGCTTAGCTCGCCTTTCCTTAAAACAACAAAATAAAGAACAATTATTTCTAATAAGACACCGTTTAATCACTATATAATCGGTCGATAAAGAACATAAACATCAACCTATTGTACATAATCGGTAGCCAAATAAACAATCTAACAACCGATTATCCATAATCGGTAGTTCGGGACCTAGATTATCTATCGATTATGCATAAATATTGGATCAAAAAACTCTAAGCTATTGAAACACATAATCGGTAGTCAAATAAATAAACTAACAACCGATCGTTCATAATCGGTAGCTAGGGATATAGATTATCTACCGATTAAAACCATGTAATATAATCGGTAGTTCGGTACCAAATTAACTACCAATTAAGCCTAAATTTGAGTACAGAGAGACAACCGGTAGATAATGACAAATTCTAACTACCGATTATATGGATGTGCTTGAGGAATTCCGAACATTCATAATTTGTAGATAATGACAAATTCTAACTACCGATTAAGCCTACATTTTGGTTCAGGAACACAATCGGTAGTTAAGGACTAAATCTGACAACCGATTATGGTCGATGTGCTCGAGGAATGAAAAACACGACCATAATCGGTAGATAAATACAAACACGAAACTACCGATTATGTGAAATCACCGAAAACCCTTGAAACTCTATTGATGATTTCATTCAATTGAAGCAAAATAAACACAAATAATGGTAAACCCTTACCTTATTGGAGCCATTATATAGTTCTGGAGAGGATGATTGTCAGAATCAATCTCCGTATCTATATTATCATCTTCGGCTTCTTTGTGTTCTTCGTGTTCTTCATCTTCTTCACTAAGTACTTCAACAATCTCTTTGTTTCTAATTCCCTCGACAAAATTTTGCCAATTAGTATTATCAGCTTGACGGGTAGTTTGTTTCTTTCGAGCCATCTTTAGATTGAATTATCGACGATGAATTGGTAAGCGATTAACGACGATACGATGAATTGGTTTTGAAAATTTCCTCGCGCAATCATTAGATAAAATGAAGAGAAGAAGAAGAGAAACTAATTCAAAACAATCGGTAGTTAGTTAGGAATG